>NW_021011506.1:2316383-2475681 GCF_003987935.1 Bombyx mandarina | reverse complement strand
GAAAAAAAAAAAAAGAGAATTGTATGTGGCTAGAGATGTTAATCCGGACTAGCAAAAAAAAAGAGGAAAAAAAAGTGTGAAGTCATTGAAGGGTCTGTCCGGTCCAATGGCTTGGCTATAGGGATTTTCATCCGGACTAGCCACAACAATTAGCTACAGGGATTGCGATCCGGTCTAGCATTATCCGGTCCAGTTCGAAAAACTGAAGGGATAACAATTCCGATTTAAGTTAAAAGGGACATACTTACATACCTGAAGAGATTTAAATGAACTGGCCCAGGTATGTAAGCAGTCAGTATTTATAGCCAGTATAGGATTTTCTGAAGAATTATGCGAACCGAACCGTATTAGATTGTTAATATCATAGACCACGTTTTAAGTTGCATCCGTTAATGTCAGGATGAACGAATACGCTTATTGTCTACAGAACAACCATAAAAAGGCGCACGAGGACGAGCGCATGTCAGTATGGCCGTGACGGCGTTAACAATATTTCTAATAAACATCACGTGCAACAGGCGTGACTCACACAAGCCAGGTGCGCCGGCCGTGTCGTTCCACTCGTGCAACAGAAGTGACTCATAAGCCAGCTGCGCCGGCTAGTATAAAAAGGCGGTGCGTGCCTTGCGAAAAACATTCGTTGGACTGCGCTTGCCTGGTGCACTTACTATATCCTTGTTACGTTGTGTAATTCAGTGACTGTTGTACGTACCGGTTAAAGTTGGACAAGTGTTAAAGTGAATTGTTAAGATAACATATTGTTGATTAAATCAGGAATCAAAAAAGTGACATCGTTTTACTTGGTGTTCAACAAGATAATATCTACCCTTAAGCCTACATATCTTTTATGCATTATTTAAAAAAAAAATTAGCATTGTGCACTTCTTCTCTACATTCTCTATAAGTGTGGAAAATTTCATACTCCTCCGTCCGCGCAATTTTCGTAAAAAGGTATACAAAGTTTTTGCTTCACGTATTAATATATAGATATGTACTTTTGAACGACATTCCCACATAGCAAAGCGTTTTTAGGTCACAACCAAACAAATATGACAAACATATATTGAATCTCTAAAGTAAGTAATATAGAGTAATATAGCAATAGAAATGAACAGGAATAGAGAGGTGGATGCAGTGGGGAGTCACGACCCTCAGTAATGAGGAGAACGACGCAAGGAGGAAGCGATTAAACAACTTGTAGATTTAAAGCATTGTATAATACTTTTTTTTATGGCCTAGATCGGTGGACGAGCTCACAGCCCAAATGGTGTAAAGTGGTTACTGGAGCCCATGGACATCTACAACGTAAATGCGCCACCCACCTTGAGATATAAGTTCTAAGATCTCATTATAGTTACAACGGCTGCCCCACCCTTCAAACCGAAACGCATTACTGCTTCACGGCAGAAATAGGCAGGGTGGTGGTACCTACCCGCGCGGACTCACAAGAGGTCCTACCACCAGTANCATGGTGTAAAGTGGTTACTGGAGCCCATGGACATCTACAACGTAAATGCGCCACCCACCTTGAGATATAAGTTCTAAGATCTCATTATAGTTACAACGGCTGCCCCACCCTTCAAACCGAAACGCATTACTGCTTCACGGCAGAAATAGGCAGGGTGGTGGTACCTACCCGCGCGGACTCACAAGAGGTCCTACCACCAGTAAAATACATTAGGCGACTAAAGACATCCTACTGTAAACTATAGGCTATGTGATACTTACTATCAATATATAAATATAATAATATTCCTGTATCACACTCACAATACCAGACACAGCAAAAATTGCTTTCACACGACATTTTGACCAGTTAGTTCTGTTTGCTTAATTTTCAAAACACTACGATTTAATTTTCAAAATAACTAATAACTCTATCGATTATTTACTATAATAGTTATACTCAAAGTTGAAATCGTAGATGCTTAATGACGTTACGTATGGACTATACTTACTAGTGGCAGGACCTCTTGTGAGTCCGCGCGGGTAGGTACCAGCACTCCGCCTATTTCTGCCGTGAAGCAGTAATGCGTTTCAGTTTGAAGGGTGGGGCAGCCGTTGTAACTAAACTTGAGAACTTAGAACTTATTACGTTGTAGATGTCTATGGACTCCAGTAACCACTTAACACCAGGTGGGCTATGAGCTCGTCCACCCATCTAAGCAATAAAAAAAAAAGTAAAATAAAAAAAACTATAATTTCAGGTTCACAATAAAACAGGGAAAATGTCAATAAGCTCAGGTTACGTAAATTGATTGTCTTGGCTTTATACTCTAGGATAATATTATCAAGCGCTTCAAATAATACGAGTAAAACAATATCATTCTTACTTTTGCTTTTTTTTTTTTTATTGCCTTTGTAGGCAGACGAGCATACGGCCCACCTGATGGTGAGTGGTCACCGTCGCTCATGGACGTCAGCAATGCCAGGGGCAGAGCCAAGCCGCTGCCTAAATGCTTTTGGAATGCATGAATTTGGAATATATACATGGTTTGTTTGTCATTAAAACCGTCTAAAGCCCACCTGGTAGCAGATTCAGCGAAGCACTGTTCTTGATAGAGATAGTGATAGCAAATTCGCTCAAGTTGAGCCTGTGAACTCAACTCGTTTGCGTGAAGCTGGAATAATCCCTTAGGCTACTGGTGAATAGCTAAGAGAAGAAATCCAAAATATACATGATGAATTAATTACATGCCGCTATCCGTCAAATCAATCCGGAAATACATGAAGTCAGCGTCGGAACGGTACTTCGATAAGCTATGCGTCATAATAATCGCCTTATCGTTGCCGCCGCTGACTACTCCCTGAATCCTGATCACGCAGGAGCCAGTCACCGTCGACGCCCTAGACACATCCTTACGGATCTATCAGATCCAATTACCTTTGCATTCGACGCCTTCAGCTCTAACACTAGGAGCAGGCTTAGGGACCCCGGTAACCGTCCTCGTCAAACTCAACAAAGAGGTCGTCGTGCAACCTAACCCGCCCGCATCAGCCCGCTGAGTATCTCGCCGGATCTTCTCAGCGGGTCGTGATTCCGATCCGGTAGTAGATTCATTCGCGAAGCAGCTACTCTTGAGTTGTTAGTTCTCCTTCGGAAGCACTCGGGCAGCTGTTAGCAAATCCCGCCCCTTCTGGCTCGCCCACCTGTCCTGGTGAAACTGGAAAGGCGTCCAGGCCACCAGTAGTCCTTCAAACATAAAAAATAAACAGCATTCCCTAGGGATAGTATTTATGCAATTGAACGGGCAAATGCCATCGATTCAGTAACGTCAGTCAAGACAATCTTAAAACAAAAGCTTCATCTTCGGGGCGACAGTAATAACGTGAAAGCCACTCGAGAACAACAAAAAAAAAACTCGGGCGAAACTTTAACAAGTTTTCCCTTTTCCCAATAAACACTTAGATTGATCGAGCTTCCATCTAGTTATAAGTGAGTTTTTACGTCGGTTTTTTCGTGGATGTTTTTCATGAAAAAAAAAACGACAACAAAACATTGAACAATGAACGACAAAGCAAACTTTTGTCTGGCGCAGCGCTTTCATGAAACAAACGTAGAGTTGGAAGTATTCTAGAATCGGCAAATTATAGTAATATTTATTTTCACTCGGCTTTTTTTTTCACTTGATAAAATAGCTATATATCAAAGCTTATTTTACGAATTAATCATGCATTTTTTTCATTCATTTCTGAATAATTCATGGCTTACATATGATAGTTACTAAATTTGGCGTTAGCATTTGATTTAAAATTCAAATTACTTCTGCGGCTTAATCTCGCGTTTACTATATTCGATTAATTATTTCACCTAGCGAATACTTAACAATTTAAGACCGAGGTGTTATTTGTCAAGATTTGAATATTGTTACGCCGGTAAGAGTCACGTCATCTATCGCCGAATAGCCGAACGAATATCGAAGGATCTAGTAGTATCTAGAACACTTGAGAAGTACAACGCCATCTATTGTCAGATAACGGAAGCACGCATCGAAAGTACTCGACTTTTGAGGAAAGTTCGCGATAATTCTAGGGATGTGGTATCGGCTATAAAAGCGTTGCAGAGATGGCATGCACATAGTAATCGGAACTGCTCGAAGCGAAACAGTGAACGGATCACCTGAAGCGAAGCGGAAGAAGCGAATTGAGAATTTTAAAAGTTGTTTTAAAGTGTTCTGAGTGATAAATACAGTTTTAAGTTGTACTTTGGTGGAACATTTATTTATCTCGAACATCAGCGCGTAACAATATAATACACACGTATAATAATATAACGTAAAAGTAATTGTAATTATGTCTGCGACTGGCTAGTTTCGAAGAAAACACAATCGCTTTAAGCCAACTAAATCAAAGTTTTAGGTCACAGGACTGGTGGTAGGACCGCTTATGAGTCCGCACGGATAGGTACCACCACCCCGCTTATTTCTGAAGTGAAGCAGTAATGCGTTTTGGCTTGAAGAGTGGGGCAGTTGTAACTATACTGAGACCTTAGAACTTATATCTCAAGGTGGATGGCGCATTTACGTTGTAGATGTCTATGGGCTCCAGTAACCACTCAACGCCAGGTGGGCTATGCGCTCGTCCAACCCATCTAATCAATAAAAAAAAAACAAGAGCTCTGATGCGGGAACCATATTGACATATCAATTAACTTGAACTTACTTGTCTATCAGTTCAATTTAGAATTTTTTTAATGTTCGATATATTTATAGCTCTGTGGCGCTTAGATTAGTGGCACATCCCACATCCACTGAACATTGTTCGTCAATATCATAGCGCAAATATATTCCAGTAGTTTTGATTACTTGAATTTTAAAAGTAATTTTCTTAGATAAGCTCACGTGACAAGGTTAAAGCGACCCCGATTATACACGATATGGTGGTACCTACGTTCTAACAACGCCACCGTTGCTTGATTTGGCTTTGTGTCGCAAATGAATATTCATAGGAAAGCTTCGGGAGCGGTTCTATTACACCCTGTATATAAGGCATTTTAACCCGTATTTTAGCGTAGGAATGTGTATTAAACTTAGTTATTTCCACTATCACTATTTTCAGTCAGTTATACATATACTTCATATCGACGCTTGAAAGGCAAACGTGAGTAAGCGACAATAACTGCTTTATACATAAACGAAAGGCAATAACCATATTCGATGCGCAAAAAATATATATTTCTAGGTCTATTACGTCCACCCATCTAAGCAATAAAAAAAAAATCATTTCAATCCTACAGCTAGATTCGTTAATATAGCATTTTTTTCAGGTATTTCAACTTTAAATTAGTCTACTGTAAAGTTCACGCATTGTCGCTTAGTCACGTTTGCCTTTCAAGCGTCGATATGAGTAATGAAGATAGCAATCCATGGGCCAAGTCGTCTTGGCCTAAAGGATAAGACGTCCGGTGCATTCGTATGTAGTCGATGCAACGGTGTTCGAATCCCGCAGGCGGGTACTAATTTTTCTAATGATATACGTACTTAACAAATGTTCACGACTGACTTCCACGCTGAAGGAATAACATCTTGTAATAAAAATCAAACCCGAAAAACTATAATTTGCGTAATTACTAGTGGTAGGACCTCTTGTGAGTCCGCAGGGGTAGGTACTACCGCCCTGCCTATTTCTGCCGCGATCCAGTAATGCGTTTCGGTTTGAAGGGTGGGGCAGCCGTTGTAAATATATTTGACACCTTAGAACTTCTCAAGGTGGGTAGCGCGTTTGCGTTGTAGATGTCTATGGGCTCCAGTAACCACTTAACACCAGGTATACACGATGTTATTCCTACACCGTGGAAGTCAATCGTGAACACTTGTTGAGTACGTATTTCATTAGAAAAATCGGTACCCGCCTGGGATTCGAATACCGGTGCATCGCTCAACACGAATCCACCGGACGTCTTATCCTTTAGGCCGCGACGATAGTAATATTTCTCTCTCTGTCCTCACTTATTATAGTACACTCCTTATTTTATACCTTTACAAAGCTGATATAATATTATGTGGATCTCCTATCCACTGTCAAAATAAAACACTGGCAAAGAGATTTTGGCCCACGAAATTGATTTCGAATCGAAATGCGAATGTCTAGTCAAAGTTAATATAAAATAGCCCGCCAATCAGGTCGTCCAACATCCCGTTAGGGTATGGCAAATGTGTGGCAAAAGGGTATGGCAAATGTCTAGTCAAAGTTAATATAAAACGGCCCGCCAATCAGGTCGTCCAACATCCCGTTGGGGTATGGCAAATGTGTGGCAAAAGGGTATGGCAAATGTGTGGCAAAAGGGTATGGCAAATGTCCCGTTAGGGTATCGTAAAAAGCGACTAATCCGGCTCTCTCACTAGAAAATGGGCAGCAGTATTTTTGTAGTATTATTCCAGCATATAACCAACCGGCTTTACCTGGTGGTAGGATGTATTGCGAGTTTGTACGGATAGATACCACCATCCTACCTCTCACCGCACATTGCTTCATGATATTTTGCAGCCATTTTCAACTGCACATGATGCGGTATGCGGTATGATGCGGTAGAGTGGGAAGAGGTCTACCGAAGAAGACATGGATGTGTGTCAATGACGATATGAGAGAGAGAGGAGTGAGTGTTGATATGACGGCTGATAGAAGAGAATGGAATAGAAAAATTCGCTGTGCCGACCCCACCTAGTGGGATAAGGTGGAGAAAGAGAAGAAGATAATATGATGCGGTATCTACACGCCACGCTAATAAGCATTAAATCTTGAAACATCTAGTAAAATCAAATGTTTTTAAAAATTTATAAAAGTAAAATGATCTTAAAATCTCTTGTGTATTTGTAGATAATTTCATAAGCTACAGAATAGATTTGACCGAAGTCGTTTTAACGAATCGACAGCGAAGATAATATTATCAATGACGAAAAAAATAACACGATACTAAATCATAAAATATTGTTTTAATTGCCTTAACAACTCACAAAAACTAGGTAATGAAATTGCTAGAGTTGATAGAGCTATCCCAGAATAATATAAGTTATTTTTATTACGACAAAAACCGAGTTTTTGTTGAAAATATTCCGCATATTTATGAATCATTTATTTACTGGTGATACGACCTCTTGCGAGGCCACACGGGTAGGTACCACCGCCCTGCCTATTTCTGCCGTGAAGCAGTAATGCGTTTCGGTTTGAAGGGTGGGGCAGCCGTTGTAAATTTAATGAGATCTTAGAACTCATATCTCAAGGTGGTCTATGGGCTCCGGTAACCACTTAACATCAGGTGGGCTGTGAGCTCGTCCACCCATCTAAGCAACAAAAAAAGACGAAGTCAAGGATTCTTGTTTTATGTCTTCCTTTAACGTCTGGATTTAGTCCATTCATAATCTCCGCGAGGTCGTGTAAATCTTCACATAATTTATCTCGGGAAACTATAAATCATATTCCAAATAGATAAATCAGGGATAATTTTATGAGGAAAGCTTTAAAAATACTTAGATATTTCGAGCGCGAATTAGTACTACAAATCTGCTTATTTATATTAATTACTAGCTGACCCGGCAGACTTCGTAGTGCCTCAATCGATAAATAAAATAAAATAAACTGAAAACAAACAAAAGGAATCCGTCCGACGGGGGACACGTCAAAGGAAAAACAAAATTGTTATTTTTTTATTTAATTCCGAGCACTTTCATATTTATCTACCTTTTAAACCTTCCCTGGACTTCCACAAATAATTCAAGACCAAAATTAGTCAAATCGGTCCAGCCGTTCTCGAGTTTTAGCGAGACTAACGAACAGCAATTCATTTTTATATATAGAGATAGATGCGTTTTACTTTAACGGGTGAGACAACTACTCAACAGAGATTCCAATCCTTTGTCTCAAGATGAATGCCAGTACTTTCTTTGTTACATCCGACTCTCTGGCTCTACTACCAGAGGAACGCTAGCTCGCCTGTTTTTCTATAGAAACTCAAAATGCTATTCTAAATTTATTCTAGTGTCATTCCGCGGCTAGTCTAGTGTACTATTCGTAATATGTTCATGTTAATTGCCGACTATCATTTATGTTTTCTTATCTATACATCTATACATTTAAATAAATTTGGAGCGTCTGTTTGTGGTATTGAAATAACAGCTTTTTACTATATGCATATGAATATATATACGGTACATAGTGTACATACACCAAAATAACATTTTTTACAATTTTTGTCTGTCTGTCTGTCTGTATGTTCCGGCTAATCTCTGGAACGTCTGAACCGATTTTGATGAGACTTTCACTAATAGGTAGCTGATAATATAAGGAGGATAATAAATATAAGGTAACTTAGACTTCTTTTTTAGACTAGCTTCGCCCCGTGGCGTCTCTCGCAGTTATTATCGTACCGCGCGCAACATGGCGGGCTTCGCCTATCAATAATAAAATGTAATGTTTCCGAAGCGAAGCGAGGGCGGGTCGCTAGTTTTAAAATAAAATTAGTGTGCCAGTGTGAATTGACCAAAAAGTACCGATCTTCCCACTTATATGTATCTATTATCTTATAAAATTGAAAACTATTCAAAGGTCATGAGTGAAATTTTTCACAAATTATGTAATCGTATGTAGGCGGGTAGAATGAAATAGTGAATGAAGTGGCATGAAGTAGAATGGAATAGTGAATGAAATTGCAACCAGACTATTCTCTGCTCCATTATCGAGTTTGATTGTAGTTAGCCCAGAAACTTTGCTGTGTCTTCATCAATTGTAAAACTATGTAAATAATAAGGACATTCATTCGGCCAAAATCTTCCTTTGAGCTTACAGTGAGTGGCCACGAAAATCTTGTCGTCAGTCAGACACATGCATTTTTTATTAATCTATTGCCAGAGCTTTTATGGCTTTAGGGCGTTATGGAAAAGCTTAGGGGAGACCTATGTCCAGCAGTGGCCGTGTTTGGTCCTTGACTTTACCATCGATTTGAGATGCACCATTGACAAGAATCGACAAGAATTTAAGGGTGGGTTAAAGTTTCCTTAAATATATTTTTGCATCGAAAATATTTTTGCGTCACATCACATCACGCTTCTTCAAACGAGGCTTGTGGAGAGTACTTAACGGTAGGCAGCGGCTTGGCTCTGCCCCTGGCATTGTCGAAGTCCATGGGCGACGGTAACCACTTGCTATCAGGTGGGCCGTATGCTCGTCTGCCTAAACGGGCAATAAAAAAAATTAAAAATAAACTTGCAGGATATTTTAAATCAAAAGAAACAGACCCACGTTACCAAGCACTGCCTAGAGTCGAGATTAGTCAGACTGCTGATGCCGTGCTTAACAATTTCAAACCTTTTATTACAGTTAACAGGAAATATTTTATAATAAATAAGTCTGCAATAATTATATCTACGTAGATACCCCACTTATTTTAAAATAATCGTAGCCCTGAAAGAAACTACTGCAACAAACTCAGCAGACATGTCTTTTTTGAGCTGAGTTAAACTGTATCTATACAGAGTTACTCAGTGTTGATTACATAAGTCAAAAAACACACTAACACGAAGATGATGGATATAATTGATAGCTATATCCCAAATACTTTACAAGGTCACTTGGTTGATTTCCGCTATTTCTATGTGGGAAGCGTTAGATGGATTCCATTGGTACACCTGACAAAGAGTACAAACAAATGATTTACGATATTTTTAAGCATCGTGCGTAATGTATGTACATTATAATTTTTGCGCACGGTTTTCTTGTGTCTATGCGGTTATGATTGGTGTTCAAAAGGAGCGACCGTAAATAAATTCGCGTAAATAATTAAAATAAGATTTAGATTTAATTAAATTTATTTTTATTTATTAAGATTTTTGGTTTGAGTTTGTTCTTTTTTTTTTGTTGTTTTGTTGTTGTTGTTTGTTATTCTTTTGTTAATGCAACCTACCATGCATTATCTCTGCACCACCCTATGGTCGACTGGAAGAGAATGCCCATGGCATTAAGTCCGCCTGTGTACAAGTTTTGTTTTGTGCATAAAGTATAAATAAATAAATAAAAAAAAGCAAAAAAACTTCAGAGGTGTCAAGAGACACCCGGATGGAACGAAGTTCCTTTCGATTAATTAGTGAAGGAATTGTAATTTTTTTTTTAAGATATAATAATAAATTACGGCATTATGAAGAAGAAAAAGACAATGAACTAAATTACTATTGTTGAAACGCTATCTCGAGAAACTGTATTCATTACGCGGACCAATCGGATACGAGCAATGTCACGCGATAAGCGCCTACACGTTGATTGGTCAGAATGACGGATCTAAAAAGTGTCGTGACAACTTTTCGTAAGAATTTTTTCCGTTTAGCCCCCTTTCACAACGCGCGATAAGGAACTTCGTTCCAATCAAATCACGTCCACTGTGTTTCTTAACGGATCTTCTCAGTAGGTCGCAATTCCGATCCGGTAGTAGATTCTGCGAAGCACTGCTCTTGTTAGGGCTGGTGTTAGCAAATTCTCTCTGGTTGAGTCGATGAGGTCACCTACCCGTCCGGGTCTAGTTAGAATAGTTGCTTAGGCTACCAGTGAGGTTAATACAAAAAAAAAAGATGTGTGGTGTCGTGGGACACCAGATAGGAACGAAGTTCCTTATAAAAATATTAATTTTAAGGTCTATTCGAGGTATAAAGAAAATAAAACTGGAGGTTTCGCAACAACCCACGGTCATTCGGTAACGTGCGAACTTATTATGGTACACTTCATTCACGGTTGTTTGCATAAGAGTTAGTGTTTTGCGCAAACGAACGCTCTGAGATCGTGGTCAATGAATGGTAAAAAATATTTTATTTTTTGTACGTTATTACAAAGTTAAGTCGTACACTATGTGCATTACTAATAAAAATCTTACGTTACGGACGTTTTTTTTTAGGTTAGGGTACCTCTCGGGCATCGTCCCATAAGGATCTTCGTTCCAATAAAAGAATCTCACATATAACTAAGATGGGTTTAAAAAAAGATGTTGCAGTTGCTAGAGTGAACCGAAATAATGTAGAACTAAGAATCTTTATAAGAAATTGTCTATTCATTAAGTTTTCGCTAAGTTCGTTTAAATGCGACTTGTAATGAATCTTGCGTCCGCTTACTGACCCTAAGTTTGAGTTCAAAATCGCGCGTCATGCTTGATGGCATTTAATGGCATTAAGAGCATTTGTTTAGTGAAATTGTATCAAAACCATCGCAACAAACTCAGCAGACTTTTTTTTTTTGCCGGGTTAAACGATATCTATATAGAGTTACTCAATATTGTTTTTACGTAAGTCAAAACACTCACACTAACACAAAGATGATGGCACATCGTCCAGACTATTCGATACAACTTCTATATAACGCTATTAACTTCTTTCCTTTTTATGAATGACTAGCGGCCGCTCCGGCTCCGCTCGGGTCTTAAACAAAAATTTAAACGATATTTGACGTTATTTTATTTTTTTAAGTAAAATAACAATTATTTGTGTCATAACTATAATAGTTAGACACATGCTGTCGCGACACTTTTTGTAAATAATAATGCGTTCTACAAAGTCGTAGTACATTATTCTATCATCAATAGTTTTTTTTTTTTTTTTTGATTGAAGGATTACTGGTGGCCCGGAGGCCTTTCCAGTTTCACCAGGACAGGTGGGCGAGCAAAGGCTCAGCCAGGAGGGGTGGGATTTGCTAACAGCTACCCGAGCGCCTCCGAAGGAGACCTAACAGCTCAAGAGTAGCTGCTTCGCGAATGAATCTACTACCGGATCGGAATCGCGACCCGCTGAGAAGATCCGGCGANAGAAAAAACACAACAAAACGGAAATAACAAAAAGAAACAGAACAATTAACCACTTCCAGGAAAACAGTTTGTCGGCAGATGTACCACGAACACAGAAACAACAAAAGGAAACAAAACAAATAAAAACTTCCAGGAAGAGCACTTAGTCGGCAGATGTACCACGAACACAGGCCGCGCGAACAATGGCCGGGCTAACAAAAGCCGGGTGAACAAAGACCGGGCGATCGAGTGGTCGATGAGCACGTCCGCACGTGACGGGTGCCTCTATCGGAATGATCAATAGTTTTCTCAGGGCACGCGATGTAAAGAATATTTTAGGATTTTTTTTACACCTTGTGTTACAATATTGGAGTTTTAGTAAGGATCCCTAATTTTTTTCCAAAAATATTATAGCTTATGTCACTCGAGAGTAGTCTAGCTTCCAAACAGTGAAAAATTTTTTTCAAATTGGTTCAGTAGTTTTGGAGCCTATTCAAAACAAACAAACAAATCTTTCGTCTTTATAATATTAGTATAGATAGTAGTTACTATACGTAGTTGTATTTTACTTGACACACATTTTTTCTTTGCCTAGCTTAAAACATTATCATATTCTAACGAAAAATTAAACTTACCTCCATATTTCTACTCTGCATACTACATTCGTAAGTGTATTTGTCAAGACTTGAAGTATGTGTGTTTATGATTTGTGAAGCAATTCGGAGACACGTAATGTCACACAGTAAACTGTTTATACGCAGCTACGAACATAAGCAAGCCTTTCGGTTTCTTTTATCGACTTCAAATAAAAGAAAGCGGGAGGCTCTCAAAGTGTTTCGATCTGTCTTTTTTCGACTTCAAATTTAAAAGGCGGTGGCTCTCAAACTGTTTTTAGTTCTCTATAGTATAATAATATTATAAAGAGGAAAGATTTGTTTGTTTGTTTGTATTAAATAGGCTCCGAAACTACTGAACAGATTCGAAAAGTTCTTTCACTGTTTGGAAGCTACACTATTCCCGAGTGACATCTTTTTTGTAAAAAATTAGTGATCCTTACTAAAACTCTAATAATGTAACCCAAGGTGTAAAAAAATTACCTAAAATATTCTTTACATCGCGTGCCCTACGAAAACCATTCATGATAGAATAAAATAATGTACTACGGCTTTGTAGAACACATTAATAATTACAAAAAGTGTCAGCGACAGCATATGTCTAACTGTTATAGTCATTACGCCATAAGTGTTCTTTTATTTTAAAAAATAAAACAACGTCAAATATCGTTGAAATTTTTGTTAAAGACCCGAGCGGAGCCGGAGCAAGCCGCTAGTCTTTTATAACTTCAAATCAAAATGTAGACTATTTGCATATTTGACTTCGTAAAAATGAAGCTAGCGGTATTTAATAATAGTACTGTCTGTTATTCGGTAGATACTGCTAGATCTCGGTCAGATTGACTTACCATTGCCGGATTAAGCACTCAAATTGTACATTTTTTAACTGTTTTGAAGCACTAATTTGAATATTGCTATTAGGATACCTAACATACAGCCGATCGTAATACTATTGTCTACAATGTAGACTATATGACACATCTGTGATAGCACCCCCGGTATATTGCAAGAAGCGATGCCACTTTCCCACTAGCGTTTAGAAACTATTTAAATCGTCTAGCACTGTGTTATGTTACACCTACTAGACATTAAACGTTCAATTACTACCTGCTCATAGATTTAAGAAAACTGTCAAGGAACGTTTGTGCAACAAGGCATATTATAAAGTTAAGGACTATTTACTAGATGGCAATACGTGGGAATGAGGCGCTCGCTCCTGGCCTTTTCATTTTTCATTATTATTATTATTTTATTAATTGTATTTTTTGACTTGTTTTTTCTTTTGTTGTAAATATTTTTATTTTATTTATAAAAAAAAATATTTGAGAAAAAACAAAAAAAAAAGCCCGCTGAGTTTGTTTCGCCGGTTCTTCTCAGGACTGTGGCTTTTTTTGGAACCGGTGGTAGAGCTAAAATTGTTATTTATATTTTGACATTCAACAAGTATGTCATACTGACATCTAAGTTGAAATAAATGATTTTGAATTTGAATTAGATTAAAGAGTGATGGAGACAATCATTGCAAAATACAATGCTCACATCCCTTCAACGTAACCATTTAATGGCTAGCAGCACTGAGGTTAGTGACCCATGTACGTACTTATTTGGAGCCGGTTAAGCTCTGTCGTATATTGATAGATTACCATTAACGGTTTTCTTCTTGCTGTGGTCAGGCAGAGAGGTGTATGGCCCATCTATGGTAGGCAGGGGAAGGGGGCCCAAAGATGTGAATGCGATGTTCATTTTAATCAACGAAATGAGATCAAAGTCTCATTTTATTTACCTTAATACATAATTGCATTAATTCAATTAGAGGTACTATTATTAGAGGTATTTTACTGGTGGTAGTACCTCTTGGGAGTTCGCACGGGTAGGTACCATCACCCTGCCTATTTCCGCCTTTCGGTTTGAAGGGTGGGGCAGCCGTTGCAACTACACCTTAGAACTTATATCTCAAGGTGGGTGGTGCATTTACTCTGTAGATGTCTATGGGTTCCAGTGACCATTTAACACCAGGTGGACTGTGAGATCGTCCATCTATCTAAGCAATAAAAACAACGGTACACGCACACTCAAAGCACCGACGAAAAGACAAACAAATGTATACATTGATAGTAGATACTGAAAGCTATTGATTGTATAGGGAACCTGATTTAAAAAAAATTTAACTATAGCATACGCGAAAACAAAATATGGTCATATAATTAAACATAGAACTATAAATAAAACAATTAAAAGAATACATGACATAAATTTTATTATTTATTTTACACATATAATATATTACACACACATATTTATTTTTAACTACTTAATATTATAATATAACATCAAATGATTGAAATTCGAAAAAAAAAAACACATTTTCCTTTTTATTATTGCCGGTTTTAAATTAAAAAAACCAACAATTTACATTAATTTTTGTTTTGAAAAAAAAAAACTTAAGTTCGTCCCGTCCATAGATTATAACCATTTTAGTTCTGATTTTATTTTCACATATTTTGCAAAAATTGCTAAAGGATATTTGAAAAAAAGTACCGCATAATTGCACAGAAACTCAATTATTTTCATCAAAAAGTAAATAAATTTTCGTAATTCTTTTCGTAAACTACTCAAATGAAATATGTATTTTTTTACAAACTGTATTTATTTAATAAATAAAAAATTGAACTGCGCAAGATTCGTCATTTCGACGCTTCGCACTTTATATGCATGAATAGAGTCTCTGTATCGACGGTTCGCGCTCTGAGAGTTAAACCAAAAAAAGCCGGCTTCGAAAATGATGAAGAAACTGCA
Organism: Bombyx mandarina; assembly: GCF_003987935.1. The sequence goes on along the minus strand of NW_021011506.1, from coordinate 2,460,519 downwards.
CTCAAGTGTTTTGTTGATGCAGGCACGATAGATAGTGTATACATCAGGGGACTGAAGACATCCCACTGTAAATTATAGGCTATGTGGTACTTTCCATCAATATACAAATATATTCCTCTATCACACTCACAATACCAGACACAACCAAAATCGATTTCACACGAAATTTTGACTAGTTAGTTATATTTGTTTAATTTTCAAAATAACTAATAAGTCTATCGATTATTTACAGAATATTTATACTCAAAGTTGAAATCATAGATGCTTAATGTCGTGACATATTATTATGGACTATAAGTTGAGGTTCATAATAAAACAGGGATTTTTTTTATTGCTTAGATGGGTGTACGAGCTCACAGCCCATCTGGTGTTAAGTGGTTACTCACGCCCATAGGCATCTACAACGTAAATGTGCCACCACCCGCCAATAAGCTCAGGTTACGTAAATTGACTGTCTTGGCTTTAGACTCTAGGATAATATTATCAAGCGCTTCAAATAATAAAACAATATTGTCCTTGCTTTTGCCTCTGCAATTAACACATACTGTATACAGTAATACAGCGTGTTTCTAAGGTCAAAGTGAATTCTGCAGTAATATCAAATTAAGTTGCATTTTGTGAGGCTTTACAAATCGCGTACTCAAGAATACGAATACACTTTAAACTTACGTTCGCTTAATTCTTATGATTGTTTCGCAAGCTTAATAAATTTTTTTTTAATGAACTCACAGGAATAAGCGCGAAATTAAAAGAGAACGCTTATTCTGATCACGTCCACAGCTCGTGAGAATTTTCGGGAACATCGAAATATTCTCATTCAAATTAGACTGTTCGTGTTTATATGTCTAGCTTATTATTTAACGACGCTTGCCCCAATTTTTGCAAATTGAAAATACTTATATTATGATAAGCTTACCACATGTTCGCGAATGAACTTCTATGATGATCGTGCAAGAAAAACCCGGTCAACGTTCTCGTCGAACCCGTCGCTTGCAACTAAGGGCTCGACGAGTAAATTAACCCTCAGAAACAGCCCACTGGGTTTCTCGCCGGATCTTCTCAGTGGGTCGCGTTTCCGATCCGGTGGTAGATTCTGCGAAGCACGTCTCTTGCTGGGGTTCGTGTTAGCAACGTCGTCAGGTTTGAGCCCCGTGAGATCACCTACTAGTTAAGATTACGCTGAAATAGCCTCTCAAGGCTAATAAGGAAAGGTAATAGTAAGGAAAATAAAAAAAGCAAGAAAAATCAAGTTTGCAAGCAATGTAGTTTGCGTAATTATAGATGGTATGTCGTCTTGTGAGCGATTGGGTAGGTGATGCCGCGTATTTCTACGGTAATTCCTGATTAAAAACTGGGACAGCTGGTATTCAATTGAGTCATACACTTATATCTACTCTTGCCCTGTTGGGTTTCAGAAATCAATTAAAATCAGGTGGGTAATGATTTCGCTCATGCGTCTCTGAAAAAAAAAAGGTATTTCCAGCATCGTTTGAATCGGCCGTTTCATTAAGCTCATGTCATGGCTTAGAGAAAAAAAAAACCCAACAAAGTGAATTCATCCCCAGAGGAAAACGTTCTGACCGATTTCTCACGAGGTCAAAGAACTTTACAAATACAATTAACATTGCTTGTAAACATTAGCCTAGTTGTTAATGAAAACGTTTGTTTACGTAACTGGTAGCATTCGTAACGATATTTTGGTATTAATTTTAGATTTACCAGCGGTTTTATTGTTTGTTTTTGTTAAACAATAAATTGCATTGTCAATATCTGACGCGAAGCAGTCATCTGTGTGCACAGCGTGAGCTTTTTAACGTTCTCGATAGCGTTAAAGTTAACTAAAATTTGTACGGATTTGGAGCGTTTGCCGCTAGGGGCGCTGTTCCAACTCCATACAAATATGAGTTAACTTTTACGTTATCGAGAACGTTACAAAACTCGCACTTACACACTATTTCGACTTGAAGAATGCAGCAATACTACAATACAATTGAGAATTCAATCTCACATTGTGATACACAAAATGTTGGGCGTCATTCATGCTCAATCGTCTAGACCAAAAATGACTAGAGACCTTGAAACAAAAACTTTGCAACCTATCTATGCTTTTGGATTTTAGCCGTAGGCAGTGGCTTGGCTCTGCCCCTGGTATCGATGTCCATGGGCGACGGTAACCACTCACCACCATTTGGGCCACAAGGGCACTAAAAAATAAAACTGGTCAAAGACACAACATAAAAATAATAAAATAAAATACAACCTAATTTACGATTTTCGAATTACGGACGGTAGCTGTCAAAAAGTCTAAATCGAACCGTAACTTTATAAAATATATTTGTGGAAAGATAAATTATTTACAAAGATAAAATAAATATAAAAGATCACAAACAAAACCATCACACGAAGTAAGCTTCTCCTCAAAAGAAAAACATTGGAATTATCTGTTAAAGGCAAGAGTATTCTAGTCTAACGCAGACTTAGCTTGGAATTAACTCATCTTTTCTATAACATTAAACTTACCTAGGAATTCGTCCCTGGTGGTAGAGAAAATTTACTGCCTAAAATTCTTTAAGAATTTTGAAGTCTTCTCCCCCACGAATTATGAACAATTGTTGGAGAACTCTGGGTACTTGTAGTAGCTTCAAGTGTTGAAAGTTTAAAATTGAAACCGACGAAAGTGTCCTTAATGCCGTTGAATAAAAAGATGTCATTGTAAAAGTCACAAAATATAACATGTCCTTGTATAGCTTTTGAAACTTGCTACGTAAAAAAAACAAGATAAAATATTAGTCTGTGATAAATTTTGTAAACATTCAAGGATATTATAGATTTATATACATCTTATTTAAATATAATGATATTATTATAAATATGATGATGAATCTTCGCCATCTAAAATCTATAATAGCCCGTACTGAGCAAAATCGTATTCTACAAATTTTACGCTATCTCATAATATATTTGGGAGAAGAAAACTAAATCTTTGGTAACATATACAACTTCAATTTCGTATACTAAAAATTTTTGAAGTGAAACTTCTTTAGGCGCATGAGGGTAAAATTTTTACAGAACGTCACGCAGGTATGCAACGGAAGTGACATCAAACTACTATTGAAATTAAGTACTTGTCAAATGTCAGTAGTAGTAGTTGTTGTATTTTTCCAACTGGAAAGGCAAATGTATCATACCATACAGCCTAATATTTTATATTTTTTTTTTGAAAAATGTTAATAGGAATTGAACTGAAATGAAAAGAATTTGGAACATTAATCAAATAGCATGAAATTAAATTAGTCAATTCAATTGGCAAAATATTGGTCATTTACAATTTATAAATCTAAACATAATGTGACTGTCAACACTGAGGTTTGAGATTGACATTTGACAAACTTTTGGCGGGAACATATCTTCCTTTTTCCCTTCCTCTAAGTCTCGGAAATCTAAAGTTTTAGATTTGTATAAATTCAAGCAAGACTTATAAATTAGTTCGCCAAAAAAGTTTCACTTCTGACATGTGTACTTTATACGCACGCACTTTTTTAATTACACTAGCCAGATTTATTTACACAGACGTTTCGATTTCATCTCGAAACTAGAAAACAGAATCGAAAAATCAGAACGCCACATTAAATTTCTTCTTGTTCTTAATTTGACAACTGTTCAAACTGCGATTAAATTTAAATTTCGGATCCTTACAGTCGTCGACCGTAAACAAATCACTATCGGTCGCTCTGTAATCATAGCAATCGCTGTGTCTTTCCTCCGTAGCTTCACCGTGACTCTTAAAGCAATCATAGTAAGGTTTACAATCGATGCTATTCGTGCTCCTCGCTATATAGTTCTCGACTCCGTTCTTCCTTATGTCGCAGACGAGTATGTCCTTCTGTCAATCTTTACAAGGGATATCGGTGGTCACCGTGAAACGTGTCGCGGTGTCGCTGATCGATTCGTCCCTGATTTTAGACCTGCGATTTCCGTTCATTGGCTCGATAAAAGACGTGTTCGTATTTTGAATGTAGTCCCGGTGAATGTTGTGGTTCGACGGTGACAGATGGGCGAGTCGATAGCTGACGCAGGAGTCGTGCCGTCGGACCGTGGTGCGGATGGTCCGAGCTCTAGAACTGCCGATTGGCTCAAACGAAGCCCCATTCTGTTCTGGCGCCGGCGTGGTGTGACAGCAGCAGAAACATTTGAAGTACGATCTGTGGAATTCGCGACGGAATTTCCCTGGAACAAAGGAGGTTTCGTTGTAAATTAATGCGGATTATGATTTTGGATATTATCCCGATGCTAACAGTGGTGGGGTGCTGGGGTGAGGTGTAGTTTTTATTGGTTTATATAGGTGAAAGAGAACGGTGGTACAGTGAGAAGTGAATCAAATTGTTGTTAACGACTGTTGTCTGTTGCATGTTTTAAGAGAAAACGCTAATGCTTTTTAGTCTATATAATTTACTTAGTCTGGCCATAAATACTGTTACAATTAAAAATAAACAAAATATTACATTTGAATTTAGAATCTGTCATTTTTATATGATTGCTCATTGAGTTTTCTCATTTTGGCGCCAATACATTGTACAATATTTTGCGATATTAAAATGGAGTGGGGTGTTAAAGAGAACCGAATCGCTGTGATTGCATTACACAAAGTAGGTATGGAGCCAAATGCAATTTTTAAAACTCTCCATACGCTTGGTATTAGTAAAATGTTTGTGTACCGGGCTATTAATAGGTGCAATGAGACCTCCTCTGTTTGTGACAGAAAAAGGTCTGGCCGTAGTGTTCGTACGAAAAAGGTGGTCAAAGCAGTAAGGGAAAGAATTCGAAGAAATCCTGTCCGAAAGCAAAATACTTTATCTGGGGAGATGAAGATAGCACCTAGAACCATGTCGCGTATTTTAAAAGATGACTTAGGACTTGCAGCTTGCTTAAATATTTCCTTATTTTTCGGGTGTTTTTTTTGCATGACAACGTGACTATTACCACCATCCTTGAGATATAAGAAATAAATCTCATTTGCGTTGACAGTACCAGTCTTCAAACCGAAACGTATGGCTGCTTCGCGGTAGAGCAGAATAATGAGACCTTGTTGCGTACGCCAACACCAGTAAATTACCATACGCTGATATATTTCTCACATAATGCTGCTATCGTTTCTCCTCTTAGTTTATTTTTAGGTCACGGAAGGAGATTTATGGCGCATTTCTATGTCCCTACGTAGCCAAAACATGGTCTAACTAAAATATAGCTCACTAAGCTTCTCGCCAGATCTTCTGAGTTGGTCGCGATTCCTATCCGATGGTAGATTCTGCAAAACACTGCTCTTGCTAGGGCTAATGTTAGCAAACTCTCTCAGGTTGAGCTCGTAAGCTTAGCTACTCGTTCACGTTAGGCGGGAATAGCCCCATAAGCTACTACCGAATAGGTAGGGATAGAAAAAAAAAGAACAGTCCAGAGATGAAAAGATCTCAAAATCGACAATAGGTAAGGTTCTGATATCTGACTGACCCTTTAATATTCTTATTGACATGATACTGGACTTAACTTCCATAGACCACTGAGCAACGATTATTTCTTCTATTTTTCTATTAATTTTCAAATTCAGATATGAGCTCTTTATAAAACTAAATCTTCTGGAAAATTCCAATTTCATATCACTAAAAGAATCAGAAGATCAGGTGTCGCTAACAATTTGAAGTTTCTTACTAATTTATTTAATAGTGTTAAGACACTTTAAGGTCGAGATGAAATCGTCCAGCTGAACAAATTTACTTGGAGCACACCTTCAAAAAGAAAATTTTAAATTGCGCAAAAATTTTCAAGAAACGGAGTTTAAAAGATAGTCCTAAGCAGTAGGCAGCGGCTTTGCTATATCCCTGGTATGGCTAACGCACACGAGTGACTATGACAACACATCATCACTTCCACCACACGATCGTCTACTTACAGTGGTAAAAATGCGAGAATTTTAATTTATACAGTAGAGCATAGAGCACGGAAGCTAACGGTAGTTGCAACATAATAATATGTACTACCTACCCTCAGATCTAAAGGCGGAAACTCAATTTTAGTCGTATATCTGCTATCCTACCCTTCCGAATCAGTACACTATGATTACTAGCCCGCAAAATTGTACGCTGATATCGGCCTTAAGAAATATATGAAAGAAAATGAGTCGAATATACTGTTTTATTATTAAAATTGGACAGAGATATCGCAGTTCGGGGTGGACTGTCACGCATTTCTTATGTTCGGTACGGACCAGTTTCATAAAACGTAATCCGTGTGCTTAGTGCGAGTTTTTTAACGTTCTCGATAGCGTAAAAGTTAACTCATATTTGTATGGAATATAATTATAAATATAAATATAAATATTTACTAACAATCACGCCACGTTAACTGGTCCCGTGGTAAGTTCGTAAAGAACATGTGTTACAGGTACCAGATAACGGAAATAAATATAATATTTTTAGTATACACATACATATATTTAATATACACCCATAGCCCTGGAAAGACATTTATATTTATCATACAAATATCTTCCCTTGGCGGGATTCGAACCCGCGACCCCCTTGTGTAGGGACCATGTCACTTACCACTACACCAGACGGCCGTTTAAAATGGAATGGGATCGTTTGCCTACGTTCACCGCTAGGGGCGCTGTTCAAACCACTTCACGACACGAGAACCCTCTCATCGTGGCCGCCGGTAACTACATTCCCGATCCTGTGGACAGAATGGAAAGTAGTCGACGTCGCCCCAAACACGACATATCGGATCCTCCCGATCCACTAACTGTGCTTCTAGGTACCTCAAGCACCGGTCATAGTTCTCGTCGAACCCGTCGCTTGCAACGACGGGCTCGACGAGTAAATTAACCCTCACACACAGCCCACTGAGTTTCTCGCCGGATCTTCTCAGTGGGTCGCAGTTCCGATCCGGTGGTAGATTCTGCGAAGCACGGCTCTTGCTACGGTTCGTGTTAGCAACGTCGTCAGGTTCGAGCCCCGTGAGCTCACCTACTAGTAAGCTGTTCAAACTTCATACAAAATTGGGTTAACTTTTACGTTATCGAAAACGTTAAAAAACTCGCACCAAACACACTGATCTCGAATTTTATATTCAGCGATTTTTGCACGTTCATTCGTGGAATCGAATCGACAAAGTTTAACTACGCGAAGTTTCACATTTCCACAGCCGTCGCACATTTTTGGGCAACCAGAATAAATTTGAGTGGCGAGCACGTTTTGAAAAAAAAAAAATGTCTCTTAACCCTGAATTCACATATCAGGTACGTATTCAGTGACATCGAAATTCTATTGGTTTTATTTTGCATAAATTCACTTGCCATATAGGAACAAAAACTTTTTTTTTTGTCTAGCCATTAAAACAAAAACACCTAAATTTCTAACTAACAATGATAGATATTGGCTCTATAAGAACTACCAAGCGATTTACGGTGAAGATGGTTGTTTGTTATAGCATAGCAAAGGCACATGTAGCATAAAGACCCTACGAGAATACAAAATTTTAGTGTACGACCTCACAGCCCACCTGGCGTTAAGTGGTTACTGGAACCCATAGACATCTACAACGTAAGTGCGCCACCCACCTTGAGATATAAGTTCTAAGGTCTCAGTATAGTTACAACGGCTGCCCCATTCTTCAAACCGAAACGCATTACTGCTTCACGGCAGAAATAGGCGGGGTGTCGGTACCTGCCCGTGCAGACTCACCAGAGGTCCTACCACCAGTAATAGAGATGAGTCTAATTAGAAAAGGCCCGCGTTACATAGTTCTGGCCCGAGATCTATCGTATCGTTAGTGTGCGGATAATACATTCAAACCCACGCGTTTTTTTCACTCTTTCTTACGAACTGTGTCGTCATCAGGAAAAAAGCCATCGTGATCTGTGTTATAAAACACCTGGTGAGGGACGACAGTAGGCCGGAACTCTAGTCTTTGGTCAGTTGCCAATTTCCATATTAAAATACGTAAGTTTTTTCGATAAAGAAATAATATAATTTAATCAATATAATCGAGAATTTTACTCTATGTCCGAAAGTGTGACCTAGTACCTCTATGAATCCACCAGTAGGATCATCAATACATACAACAAAAACCGTAACTGGTCGCTGTCTGTACATGGAAGATATCTCAGAAAAAAATGTTATTGGGGGCTTTATGAACGCAATTGAACCCAAAATAATGATTTTTAGAATTTTTGTCTGTTTGTCTGTGCGTTTGTGCACGCTAATCTCAGAAACAGCTTATCGGATTTAGATGTGTTTTTCACTAATTTATTGTGGTAAACTTTATGATAAGCCTAGCAACCTATATGCTTTGATCCCCGATGGCTATACGTGTAATGTCGTGTATAGAGAAGCATTACTTTATATTATATTTTCTAACTACCCAAATGATGGTGTTTATACACCAAAAGATATGTCCTAAAATGCTGCCCTAAGTCGCCATTCCATGCGGACGGAGTCGCGCGCACAGCTATGATAAATATATTCAAAAGTCTGGTTTGAGGATGAGCGAAATTTATTTTGTTATAAAATACGGGTTGTGAATTTCAATTGCACGAATTCAAATGTTGTGTCATGTGTGCAACAGCTAAATAGAACAACAAAAATAAGTGTATCCATAGGTGCGTGCGTTGTATTGGAAAGTGCATCTAATTGTTTCCACTAATTTAGTACTACTTAAAAAATGGCCGATAGATTCCTTATTTAAAGAGACAAAGAGGCTTAAGTCTTTTATTAAAAAAGTCAATATATATTAATAATAGTGTAATGGCCTAAAATAAATTAATTACCAAAGGCACCTACCTATCATAAATACCTCTAAGAGATTAGAGAATGGTCTGCAATGTTTTCAGGATGTATGTATTCTGTAGCATATTTGCTGTGCTAGCATTTACTGATGTTACGGCTTTTTTTTTATTGGTTAGATGGGTAGCCGAGCTCATGGCCAACCTGGTGTGAAGTCGTTACCGGAACCCATAGATATCTACAACGTGAACGCCACCACCTACCTTGAGATATGAGTTCTAAGGTCTCAGTTTTTAAATTACAAAGGCTGCCCCATCCTTCAAACCGAAACGCATTACTGCTTCACGGCAGAAATAGGCAGTGTGTTGCCTCACACCCGTGCGGACTCACAAGACGTCCTACCACCAGTAAAAATGACATCAGCGTGTTGTGTGACTATACGGATAAGTACCACTGTCCTACATTTTTCCCACGCAACAATTGAGGCCGTCAGCGCAAAAGTGGCCTAAGCTTACCATAGATAGTATCTCCATACTAACTATGGTAAGATTAGGCCACTTTTGGCCACTTTGGACCACACATTATCTCCATAATGAGGTTCGAATATACCTTTACAATACTTCGTAGGCAAAAAATAACGCGCTAAAATGATCTTTACAAAGTCATCTGTTATCTACGGATGAAACTAGGTATAGGCCCATTTTGCATCAAAATTTATTATTGTAAATAAATTGCAATACATAAGCACGATTATGAATTATGGGTTATGCCACTTTTGCGCTGACGGCTTCAATTATGTTGTTATGTTTGAGACTTTACCCTTTGGATTAAACATGCGCAAAACAGTACTCTATGAAATAATGCCATATGGCATGACATTCTGTACCGCGTAATATGCCTGGTAATATGGCATTAGACAGTAATATATAACTAATTATAACCTGTCAAAAATATGCCTGTATTATTTAATTTGTATAGCCCGCTAACAATTACGTATGTCTTATTGTACTGAACATTCGGGTGTCATAAATAAAAGTAACATCTATACAAGTTTACTTAAGATTTTTTTAAATGTTTAAATAAAATTAATTAATATTTACATTTTTAGTTACAGCTTATGAACGGTAAATAATTGAGACATTTTTTTTTATACCCGTACATATACAGTAGTGCAGTAATTAGAACAGAACGCAACAGATAAAACGGACCTCTAGATGTGAATTTCAATATTGTAGTAATTGTTACGTGAAAATATTCATTGTAAAAAATTCATATTAAAACTCATACAGAGGAGGGCCGTTCGGATTGTCGATAATCCCATTCTCTCGGATCGTTTGGAGCCTCTGGGTCTGCGGAGGGACTTCGGTTCCCTCTGTATTTTATACCGTATGTTCCATGGGGAGTGCTCTGAGGAATTGTTCGAGATGATACCAGCATCTCGTTTTTACCATCGCACCGCCCGCCACCGGTGTAGAGTTCATCCATACTACCTGGAGCCACTGCGGTCATCCACAGTGCGTTTCCAGAGATCTTTTTTGCCACGTACCATCCGGCTATGGAATGAGCTCCCCTCCTCGGTGTTTCCCGAGCGCTATGACATTTCCTTCTTCAAACGAGGCTTGTGGAGAGTATTAAGCGGTAGGCAGCAGCTTGGCTCTGCCCCTGGCATCGCTGAAGTCCATGGGCGACGGTAACCACTCACCATCAGGTGGGCCGTATGCCCGTCTGCCTACAAAGGCAATAAAAAAAAAAAAAAAAATAAAAAAAAAAAATCTAATATTAAAAGATAAATAAATAATAATTTCATATTTAAAAAAAAAAAGACATGCCCGCTGAGTTTCTTGCCAATTCTTCTCAGGACGGAGGCTAGTTCTTGTGAATTGGCGGTAGTTCTTTTGACGTTCAACAAGTATGTACTTTCATTTATGTTGAATAAATTTTTTTTTTATTTTGATTTGATTTGATTTGATTTGAACCGACCTTTATATAATTATTTTGTGGATATGATCGTCTTATGTGACATGCTAAATTTTGCCGGGTAATAGGTACTGTCACAGTACGCGGTCGTGCTATATTACGCGTACTGCATGGCACACAGTACTTACAAATGTCTACTTTGAATGCGTCGCCGAATGTACGTGGTGATATCTATGGACTGCGACCGTTTAATATGAGATCAACTTTGACCTCGTCTGCTCATACAAAGCAATCTAATAAAAAATAAACGCGTGAAATATTTTTCAAGTAAATTGATCAATGAAATGTACTATGAACTATTAATGTAGTTAAAAAATTGAAGAAACACGTCCTTAAATAACAAACCGAACTAACATTTATTTTTATCTTTATTTTTATGCATTAGAGCGAAGTTATAAAATTATTTTGTTGCCATTGGACATTGATGCGTGTCTATATTTTCAAATCAGTGCGAAGTCTTGAAGTCGTTAAAAATTATCTCCTTTCCTCCATTCAGGACTACCACACGTCATCTTTGCACTCACACTTTTCTCTAGCATATCCCATCTCATACAGTTCATTCACATCTTCTAGAACGCCCCCCACATAATATGAAAGTTATATTTTGACTCGTAATTAATTTTTCACTGGTGGTAGGACCTCTTGTGAGTCCGCGCGGGTAGGTACCACCACCCTGCTTATTTTTGCCGTGAAGCAGTAATGCGTTTCGGTTTTAAGGGTGGGGCAGCCGTTGTAACTATACTGAGACCTTAGAACTCATATCTCAAGGTGGGTGGCGAATTTACGTTGTAGATGTCTATAAGCTCCAGTAACCACTTAACATCAGGCGGGTTGATAGCTCGTCCAATCATCTAAGTATAAAAAAAAATAAAAAAAAAATACTAATGATTCTCCTACATTTTCTTAGACTTCAAAAATCATATTTAAAAAAGGGCAGACAAAAATGGATGCCTTAATACGTACTATAGCAATTCGTCTCGTTTACAATTCTCATCAGTTTATAGCCAAACAATTAAGCCGACGCACACTTTGACCACGACTTAATGAATCCATAGGCCGAATCCTATCAAACGAATATTGAATTTCAACAAGTCATTATTCATTTCCCCGTCAATTTTGCTCTTGTTAGGAAGGATTGTTGGTTTTTTTTTGTTTATGTTATTAAATACCTCAAAGATTTATTATTTATTTATTGTTTTATAACAGGTACTTCTGTGTAGTTTCCGTTTATAGGACGGGCCAATTGAAATATACCTCATCCATTGTTTGTTAAGAATTGTAAATTCAAAACTAAAATATTTTTACGATAAAACCTCTTCTTTACTGGTGGTAGAACCTCTTGTGAGTCCGCGCGGGTAGGTACCACCGCCCTGCCTATTTCTGCCGTGAAGCAGTAATGCGTTTCGGTTTGTAGGGTGGGGCAGCCGTTGTAACTATACTGAGACCTTAGAACTTATATCTTAAGGCTGGTGGCAGCATTTACGTTGTAGATGTCTATGAGCTCCGGTAACCACCTAACACCAGTGAGCTAGTGAGTAGTGAGCACCACTGTGAGCTCGTCCAACCACATAGGCAATGAACACATTTTTTTTATAAAAAAGAGATTGGATCCTTTAATATTAGATGGTAAAGCAGTTTTCGGAAATTTCAACAATCTGTGGGCGTTGGAAACTTTTCAATCAAAAAATATGACGCACTTACAACTTCAAAAGTCTTTGCTACCAAAAGTAATAAGGAAACGTGCTCAGCCATTTTTTTTATGGTTTAGTTAAACAAAAAAAAAAAAAAAGCTTTAATGGGTCTGATTTTACTGACCTGAGAACCCCGGGAATCCTGTAAGCGCATTGTAAAGTAAAACAATATATGTAAATAAGCATAGTATACACAGAAAGTATGAATGTTTAGAAGGAAGAGATGAATAATACATAATTATATTAAAAAAATGCGAAGAAAATATAAAAGTGAATTTTCACTACACGGGTAAGTTATTTGTATTAAAATATCATTCGGAAATTTTCATAATTGGGTCTTAGTATGTACTTAGAGAGTCCATTAAAGTGATCTGTTCGTGTGATAAAAAAAGTTATTGATTACTGTCTCATCTGGACATTTGGAATTTAATTTATGTAAAATTAAACTCTGAATTTTTGATTGATTGTTTTATTGTGACGTGCGTGCGTGCCTTAGTGCAGTGGCAAAGAGGTTTATATCTATGAAATATGTCTATTGAATATTAGTTTGTTTGTTTGTTTTGAAGTGAAAACTTCTTTAGAATCGTTGTGATTTCAAACCGGATGCAACGGAAAAAACGACAGGTAAGAGACACAAATACAAAAATGTGTAGGATGAAGCCAGCAAAGAATGAGACAGAAATATACATACTATTTAATACAGCGCCATCTGTGAGATTTTTTAATACTAACGTGTGTATGAAAGCTCTTGTAGTGAATTTTAATTTAGGATTATACGTGAAATTAAAATATCAATTCACAGAGGGCGCTACCTTACAATTATTTACTAATGATAAAATTTTACATATACTTAAGACGTTCAGGATAATTGTATTTTAATTTTGGAAGGTTTCACTTCTACCACGTGTGAATTGCACTCCTTTTTTTTTCTTTTTAAATACACAAACGTCGGCGCGAACAATTACTTTAAATCACTCTTACTGGAAAAGGTAGCATTAAAAATTGCCTGATTTTATCAAATTTGCTTAAATGAATACAATTCACCTTTTGGTGTGTATATGAATAATTCTCTACGTAGGTATAAACTACCTACTGATTCCCCTAGCAATTTGCTTGCATCGTGAATTATTTAGTTCGTTCCTAGGGTGGGTTTATTGTTTTGCTTACATCTTGTCCAGTAATAACAACAATACGAACCAAATATGATTCTTTGCGGAGGAATTTAGATCCTTGGTTTTCTATACTAATATTATAAAGAGGAAATAATTGTTTGTTTGTATTAAATTATAATCTTTTTTGAAAAAAATTAGAGATCCTTACTAAAACTCCAATAATATAACTCAAGGTGTAAAAAAATTACCTAGGTGTAAAAGACTTTGTAGATCACATTATTATTTATAAAAAGTGTCGCGATAGAATTTGTCTAACTATTATAGTTATGCCGCAATAAGTGTTCTTTTATTTTAAAAAATAAAACAACGTCAAATATCGTTGAAATTTGTGTTAAAGACCCGAGTGGAGCCGGAGCGGGCTGCTAGTGAGATATAAACTTTAAAGCGAGTATGTGATGAGATGATAGCTCGCTCTCCTTAGAGAGAGAGAGAGAGAGAGACAGAGAGAATACACTTTATTGCACCCCAAAACACAATTTAGGTACATTCAAAAAACAATCAAAAAAAGCAGATACATTTGTACAATAGGCGGTCTTATCGCTAAAAGCGATCTCTTCCAGACAACCTTTTAATTTATAGAAATTCTGTATACATATAGTATGTATACTCTAAGTCACTCTCTCTTTTGTGTTGGCATCTAGGCCAGCCAGTAAAGCCAGGCCTTTTTGGAACTCTCATACAATTACCCATCCGCAGTAGCAGTATTCTACGCTAGCCCGATTCCTAAAGGATTTATCTATTGAACTTGAAAATAATTCAATGATCAATGCGTCGATCGAAGGCCTACCTATAAGTCGGATTCCATTTATCTATACATATAAATAAAATTGGAGTGTCTGTTTGTAATATTGAAATAGCCTCTTTTCACTACATGCATATATACGGTACATACACCAAAATAACATTTTTTGTCTGTCTGTCTGTCTGTTTGTTCCGGCTAATCTCTGGAACGGCTGGACCGATTTTGACGGGACTTTCACTGATAGGTAGCTGATGATATAAGGAGTAACTTAGGCTTAAGCTTTTTTTAGACTGGCTTCGCCCCGCGTCGTCACCCGCGGTACGACAATAGCCGCGGGTAACATCGCGGGACTCAGCTATCAATAATAAAATTTAATGTTTCCGAAGCGAAGCGAGGGCGAGTCGCTAGTTATAAATAAATCTAATCACGCTACATCATAAAACAAAAAAAGATCTTCAGATTAAATTATTTAGGTTTCGCAAAATCGGCAAGACTAAATATCGGTAAGAGCTAACCAATTATGTCTGACATTTTCGGGTCTTTATTTAGACATGACTCTGAAATTAAATCCTGTACAAACATTAGCGTCAAACTCAATTAATCGAAAGAACAATTAATAAAACGAGTGCCAGTTAGTTTAAAACACTAACTGTTTATCCTTCGGTTTCGCCCGTAAATTCCCGTCGAAGTTTACACTGTGGAGCCTTTATTAAGGCTCCGTCAAACCGAGAGCCGCACAAACAACACTTTGTGGCTTAATTAAGTAGATATAACTACTATACGTTCGTATAAAGGGCTGGTTTATGTTCAAGAACGTCTCACGGAGTCATGTTTGCTAGATTACTGGTTTTAAATCCTTTCTTTTTTATTAAGAGAGCGGGTCTACACATAAAGTCACAGACATTTGACTTTAAGTTGTTACAGTTTTTTTATTTTTATTTATTGCTTAGATGAGTGGACGAGCTCACAGCCCACCTGGTGTTATGTGGTTACTGGAGCACATAGACATCTACAACGTTGACGCGCCACCCACCTTGAGATACAAGTTTTAAAGTCTCAGTATAGTTACAAAGGCTGCCCCACCCTTCAAACCGAAACGCATTACTGCTTCACGGCAGAAATAGGCAGGGTGGTGGTACCTAACCGCGCGGACTCACAAGTGGTCCTACCACCAGTACAAAAGTGGCACGTACACAAACAAAATTGGGGAGACTCGCCTACATTACAACGACTTAGGTCGCCTTGAGCCGATTTGTGTGTACTGAACGAATCCTTGATCCCTTAAAAGGATAATTTAAATAACGGAGAGAGATCTCGAGATTAGACAGCGGGATCCAGAGAAAATTAGCGGCTTAGGTACGTCTGTTGTTCAACGGTAGACGCGGATTAGTAAGAGTACATGCAGATTTACATATGTCTGATGGGTTCACGTTAGTGGTAAGGGGTTAACGGAGTCAATGAACTAACACAATGCTCTCTTCTGGGCAATGTAGTCGAAATCTTAGTAAGATATTTCAGCTACAAAAACCCCAAGCAGGAATTTCCTTTTGTATAATATTATGTGGAAACACACAGAGATGAACACGATGGGGTTCGATCCAAAAAAATATAACTCGTTCTGTGGTTACGGAGATCAGCTTTTTGGTATTTCATAGATGTAGTATCAGTATGTTTGGTATTATACATATTGGCATTAGTAGTCAATATTGTTTGAAGGGCGGACATCAGGAAAAAAATTACATCGTGCCTGTATAAGTGAACGATTTCAAGTGATAAATGATTTCACAGGCTGCTTGTTGTTAAGTGATTTCAGTATTCTGAGATGAGGCGGTAGAAATAGGCAGGATCTATCTAGGATCTATATAAAAGAACGTCACAAATAATACACTAATTTAATCAAAACATTTATTTTATTATCGTAAATTTTATAAAAAATATGTTTTATTATTATTTATTTTTAGATTCTAATTTCTCCGTAGAAGAGAACAATATAAAGTAATTTAGTCAATTATTGGGCTTTTGACTTTTGAGTGTGTTTGTCACATGAGAGATAATCATGTTTATCGTAAACAGAATCCTTAACGTAAACAAGCCAATTATGTCTCGATTAACATCAGTATCACGTTACAATGACGTAAATCGTAAAGTCAATTGACACGTAATCTGATCTAAGCTCTACAGGCAATATAAATAAAGCTTTGTTTAGAATGTCAGTAGTTGAAGATAGTTCTTTTGTTTATTTAGTGAAAGTTATGGACAGCATTTTTATTTATTAGAAATTTCTTTTAAGCAGAACTATACGAAGCTTTCCTAATGACGTAAGCGAGTGACGTCATAACGCAATTATATAAAACTGCAAGTTCACAGATGATTTCGAGATTATACAATTTAAAGACAGCGAAACCAAGAGTATTGAATTAGAAAATGAATAAAAATCAAACCCGCAAAATTATTTGCGTAAATAATGGTGGTAGAGCCTCTTGTGAGGACGGGTAGGTACAAAGCACCCTGCCTATTTCAGCCGTTGTAACTATATTGAGACCTTAAAACTCATATCTCAAGGTGGGTGGCGGCATTTACGTTGTAGATGTCTATGGGCTCCGCTTACCACTTAACATCAGTCGGGCCGTGCGCTCGTCCACTCATATATGCAATTTAAAAAAAGAGGTTATTTAAGTTAAGATTTTAAATTTGATATTGGATGAAATATACTTTTAACCTACATATTGAACAAATAGAATGTAAGTGACACCGCGTACACAATTGGATTTTTATAACCAAATACGTACTTAAAGAGTTATTTATAAACCACTCCAGCGTTGAAGGAATAGCATCGTCTAATAAAAATCAAGTTGGTACGAAAAAATCTTGAAAATTATTCATACGCTGTGACGCCATAGTTGTGCGTATATTATGCGCCATATATTCGGCGGGCCACAAAGATCTTACGCTCCAAATCCCATTTTTCAAATCCCCAATATTTATATTAATACTAGCTGACCCGGCAGACTTCGTAGTGCCTCAATCGATAAAGAAAAGACCTAAACTTTTGTATAAAATAAACTTAAAACAAACAAAGAAATCCATCCGACGTCAAAAGTAAAACAAAATTGTTATTTTTATTTAATTCCGAGCATTTTCATGTTTATCTACGTTTTAAACCTTCTCTGGACTTCCACAGATAATTCAAGACCAAAATTAGCCAAATCGGTCCAGCCGTTCTCGAGTTTTAGCGAGACTGACGAACAGCAATTAATTTTTATATATATAGATTATCAAATAAATTTAAAATGTCTACGAGAAGAGCAATCACAATTTAATTAACTCGAATTTTAATTACAACTTAATTTGAATGAGGTGTGATGTCGTAACACGTTGTGTATAAGTAATTAAAATTATTAAAATTATTAATACGTTGTTGCCGCTTCTAACGAGTTCTTCTTACGTTTGAAGTTCAGAATTGATTTAAACATGTACATACGTGATAATATCAATCAAGGCATAGCGCAGTTGAATCTCATTTTATATTTTCCATTGTCTGTTTCAAATAATTTGTTTTTGTAATATACTTAGATCCATAGCTTAAAAGTATACTATAAGCCTGTTATTGAGTGATTAGCGTCACCAGTGAAAATGAGAGGAGCACAGCTAAAGCTGAGCTGTACTTAGAAACCCAAATTACAAAAGGATATGTCATTTCGCTTGATAGCATTGCAACAATGCGGAGGACTTAGTTCTTAAGTACTTCGTTAGAGACTTAAGTTGCAAAATTGTTTTTGGAACCCTGGAAACAGCAGTTCAATGTCGTAATGATTTTCCTCCTACCAATGCTGATAGCCTTGAGAAACTATTTCGGCTTCTACTTGACGTGTAGGTGAGCTCACGGAGCACAAACCGGGAATGCTGCTAACACTGGCCCTAGCAAGAGCAGTACTAGCCGGCAAGAAACTCAGTGGGCTGTGTCTATAGGTTAAGTCACTCGTCAAGCCCTTCGTCGCAAGCGACGGGTTCGAGGAGGACGGTGACCGGTGCTTGTGGTACCTAAAAGCACCGTTAATGGATCAGGAGGATCCGTAATGACGTGTAACGTAATGCTGTAATCCAATCCTGGTGTTTTTTTTTTTTTTTTTTTTTTTTTTTTTTTTTTTTTTTTTTTTTTTTTTTTTTTTTTTTGTNGGGCCGTGGCGTGATCGCCTAAGCACTTGACGCATCGGGGGCGCGCGTGACAGTTACGGGAAGAATGCCCGTATAATTGGCAGTTATGGCACTGGCTAGGTGTGCCTTTCTTGTGTGGGGTTTCGACTGCGATTCCGGAAAGGCTACAGACCGTTCGGATGTTGAATATTTGCTTACCCTCGGGGGTAGGCTGGAGGGCGACGAGAAATCCTGGTGTGCAATGCAGACGATGGAATCATCTCGAATAATTATCGTACCAAGCATTCTTTATAGAATTTTAGTAATTTTTTTATTTTTTTTATTGCTTAGGTGGGACGAGCTCACAGTCCACCTGGTGTTAAGTGGTTACTGGAGTCCATAGACATCTTCAACGTAAATGCGCCACCCACTTTGAGACATAAGTTCTAAGGTCTCAAGTATAGTTACAGCGGCTGCCCCACCTTTCAAACCGAAACGCATTACTGCTTCACGGCAGAAATAAGCAGGATGGTGGTACCTACCCGCGCGGACTCTCAAGAGGTCCTACCACCAGTAAGTTAAGGAACGCTTACGTAAAGTTTGAATTTGGGTGACGGTAACCACTTACTTAAAGGCAATAAAAAATAATAATTAAAGACTAACTCGGTGGTCCAGTAATTAGTGTTCTTACAGATGGGTCGTGGGTTCGGTACCCACATCAGGCAAACGTTCGTGTGATGAACAGGTTTGTTTCCTCTTCGTCTGGGTGTATATTATCTATATATGTATATATTCAAATGTTTATATGTATGTATGTATGTATGTCAGTCTCTGGTACCCATGACACTAGGTACCTAATCCTAATTTGGGGCCAGATGACCGTGCGCGATTTGCTCACAGCTATTAATTACTTTTTTTAAATAAATAATAGTTTAAAAAAACTAACAAAATACGCTTTATTGTAAAAAAGCGTGGGGTGCTTTTCAGGATATTAGCAAAATAACCTTTTTACTCATATCTGTTCATAAAATATTTATAACTACCTATACCATATGATACATCCCACGCTTTTTTACAATAAAATCATTTTTTCTTACACAATTTTTAATTAAAATTTATTAATGTTAAAAATTTGAATCTATTTTTAGTTTGTTTTTCTATAAAAGCGTATTTTCTTAGTTTTTTTTTAAACTATTATTTATTTTTCATTTTTTACTTTAATTTAAAAATTTTCAATTATTATTTTTTAATATTGAATTGTCATCGTCCCTTAATAAGTATACTAAATTTCGAGTTAGTCCGACGTTTTGAAGGGGGTCAAAATCATGTTCAAAGATTCCGTTACAAACATACATACGTCTGAAGCTAACAAAAGCGTATTAAAATGATATGGTAGCGCAATTCTGAAATGTCCACTAAAAGCACAAAAACTGTGAATTATTCCAAAAGTAGGAAGCAATAAATCGAAAAGTATTCGGAAGAGAGTAAAAGTATCTTAAGTTTTATTTTGTCTCTAGGGGTTCATATTTATGATAAAAATATGACGGTGTTAGATCCCATCTTTGAAAATTAGGCACCTATTGAAGGATGCCGAAGTTGATGTTTGGTATTAGAGATCTGGGTGTACTTGTTTTTGTTCGTTGGTGCGTCTCTAGCGTCCATAACACAGGAGAAAAGCTTGAGGTCATCAGTAGTGTAATAGTTATAGTAAAAGAATCAACTCAAAGTTGTCATGACATCGAATTTCAATGGATAATGTAGATTTTTAAGTGACAACTTTTTTAACTATTTTGTTATTTAAAAAAAACGTAGTAGGTAGAGATGAAATAGATAAAAATTTAGAGGATATGTATAGGATTTACCGTGCGAGTGAATGAGATAGAATGCTTCTGAAGATTTCTCTCTCTGAAGTGTGAATTTCACACTCGTTCTTAGTAATTGGATTTAGAATCTCTGTACATTCGACCCTGGTAGTTGCTCTTTCGAAGACGTGTAATGAATTTTTAGTTAAATCGATTCGAATTTATTAAAACACAAGTAACTTCGCCATTACAAAAAAACAAAACTATAGTAAAACTACCATGCCCATATCAGTATGGAGCTGAAGGTCAGCAATGCCTTGCAATGCCCAAATTGCAGCTCTATGTCATATGACAGCTTTTTAACAGTATTTAAAATTAAGAGTGCATTTAAGTATTCATATTTCTAAAATGCTTTACTAATAATCAGAAAGTTGAAATAAAATCGCAACTAAAACCTTTCAAAAGTATATATGGCAGTAAAAACATATTTCAATCAGGTTAATAAAAGAATGTAATCAGTCGTTTGATTAATTCATTTCCCACGTTTTTTCGAAATTAGCTTATTAACAATTTACGAACCGGTAACGGCTCGATATGGTACTAAAAGAGTGAAAACAAAGACCACGTGGTTCTTACAAGATTGCGGATTGGACACACAAATTTAACTCACATACATCTTATTACCAAAACAGATAAAAACAAATGTAACTGTGGTTTGGATCAAACTGTAGTACACTGTTAGTTGAATGTAAAGCATGACATAGAAAGACAATTTTGTAAACTCCCTGATAATTTAACAGACTGTCTGACTCAAGATGGGTATAAGCAGACCCTTAGTTTTTTAAAGATCATTGGTTTGTATGATTTAGTATGGATGTTGAAGTAAATGTAACTTAAAATGATACTGTAAACTGTGGTCGTTAATGACCCTAGATGTTAAAAAGTAACCCTAAATAAATAAATTAAAAAAAAAACATGCATAAAAAACCATTGAACGATTGCACAATTCAATGTAATCCAATGATAATACGAGGAAGCAAAATGAAACAAGCTTGAAAAGCATCTACTTAAATTTATTTGGGGGCAATTTCAAAATTGCACTTTCGACTTACCGCTCATGAAGTTGTAAATCAGCGGGTTGACGGCGGAGTTCGCGTAGCACATCACGTGTGATATCAGAGCGATGCAGGTCATCACGTCTGTTTGTTGCACGTCAAAAGCGACCCTGGGAGAATCACGTAGACGTTAAAGCAAAGGTAAAAAGACCCAAGTTATTTCGAGCAATAAAAAGTCATGGCAAATCCCTGAAATTCAACTATCGCACGCTAAAATGAACGCTGCATACCTTGGAACAAGGTCGAAGATTCAATTCACCTTCAAATAGAAGCTACGGTAACCTTCAAATCAGAATACAATAGGGGGATTTGATAGGAAGACGTACCGAGGCACGTGAGTTCATTACACGTCCTTAGCATTAGTATTTCTTCGAATAAGCAAACAATTTGCCTTTGACGATCGATTCCTCTGGGACTTATCACCTATTATTAAAAATAAATTGGACCCGGTGCTTATTTTATCGGCGCTAATGATTGTAGAAGGATATCAGAAGACGAACAGAAGGAGGACAATTTTGCTACGGAAATATATACTACATACATAGACTAACCATTGTGCATTCAGTGCAATAGCAGAGACATTATTATCCAGAACCAGCTCACTGTCGATCTGATGTTATATGGTTACCGTAGACCACATACAAACATCACAATGTGAATACCGCCACTCACCTTCAAACATGAAGTTTAAATCTTCATTGTCAACTAAAAGGGCTGTTACGCCCTTCAAGACGAAAGATATTACCGCTTCACGGCAGAAATAGGAATGGTTGTGATGTCACAACATAACATCCAACCAGTACAAAGTTTGCCATATAAAGCTTTTTTTTATTGCTTGGATGAGTGGACGAGCTCACAGCCGACCTAGTATTACCTAAGTGGTTACTGGAGCCCATAGATATCTACGACATAAGCGCCACCCAGCTTGAGATATAAGTTCTAAGGTCTCAAGTATAGTTACAACGGCTGCCTCACCCTTCAAACCGAAACGCATTACTGCTTCACGGCAGAAATAGGCGGAGTGGTGGTACCTACCCGCGCGGACTCTCAAGAGGTCCTACCTCCAGTATAAAGCTCAAGTATTCAATTGAACTTGACCTCAGGTACACGAATCATCATTATCAATCACCGGTCAATATCCAAGCCTCGTCCAAGCTTATCCACGACGGGTATGTTAATCGCTAGTAAGACTTCGACTGGTTTTCACGATTTATTAAAGAAAATGTCGGATAGTAGAAAAAAAACGTACCTTAATACAGAGAGGAGGTGTACCGGGAAGTAACAAACAGCGAACATCGCTACCACAGCCACCAGCATCTTGGCGGCCTTCCGCCGTGACCGAAGCTGACCCTCGGTGGAGGCGTTCGTGTGGATCGATGGCGTTGTGCGTCGAGATGCCGCTAGCCCTGTAGAAGGATTCAAGCTTTATCTGGAGTAGCCTCATAAAGAATCTATGTCATCAATATAGATATATAGAGAAGGAGGTAAATGGAAATCACTATTGAATTGATTCTTCGAATCGCCGCAATTATCGTTGCTATAAACAATTGACACCACATTCAATTTTCACTGAACTTCATACTTGACGAAAACATGTAAATGTATTATTGTATAGCAGCTGTCCACGCGGATGCATCGCTCACATCGCCTCAGAGCGAGGTAACGCCGCATGAGTCATGTTTTTTCGTGCGTGCAACCGGCTCCATCAAATTGTCACGTCAAAAAAACAATATTACGGCTCGAATTACCGATATACAAAATTAGAAATCGACAATTCGTATTTCCTTTTTTCCTCCTACGAAACTGGATTGATTTCAATATATTTCAATTTTAATTTAAGAAAAACTGTGGCCATAATATATTTTACTGATTTATTAAGTGTAATTTACTATATCGCAAAATAGCGAAAAAATTATAGTGTTTTTTTATTATTTTATACCGAAGCGTAGCAGTAATGGATGGCCAAGATCATATGGTATTTAAATATTTGCTCTATTGTCACAATCGAAAGGGGAAACATGGGAATATATTTATATAGACTAAACAACAGTAGCGTTTTCTCTTAAAACATACAACAGATAACAGTCGTTAACAACAATTTGATTCACTTCCCACTGTACCACCGTTCTCTTTCACCTATATAAACCAATAAAAACTACACCTCACCCCAGCACCCCACCACTGTTAGCATCGGGATAATATCCAAAATCATAATCCGCATTAATTTACAACGAAGCCTCCTTTGTTCCAGGGAAATTCCGTCGCGAATTCCACAGATCGTACTTCAAATGTTTCTGTTGCTGTCACACCACGCCGGCGCCAGAACAGAATGGTGCTTCGTTTGAGCCAATCGGCAGTTCTAGGGCTAGGACCATCCGCACCACGGTCCGACGGCACGGCTTATTGTATAGCAGCTGTCCACGCGGATGCATCGCTCACTCAAGTAGGAGAGAGACAGATGTCGAACGCTGCCGAACGCGGAGGCCGATTGTGCCTCTTTGTCGCTCGTTGCGCTCTCGCTTGCACTTCAAGCCTTAAATGGAACGTCTCAGAGCGAGGTAACGCCGCATGAGTCATGTTTTTTCGTGCGTGCAGCCGGCTCCATCGAATTATAAGTCGTTGTCACGTCAAAAATCTCAAGAATGCATTACACGATGATGTCGCTGGTCTTGTGGCCCTCATTTCTCTGTACATTGCATCAATCGCAATGTCAGCGTTTCCATAAAAGCAAGCAAAACTTGGCATCGTGTGAGAAAAGTTTGATTTTATATCGTCGTAAATGTACCGTTATGTACTAGCGTTTTCGCCTTGTCAGGAAGGTTAGTGATTTTATTGACATTAGTAATAGGCAAATAAGGAAAATTAGTCTTGCGGCTCTGGTGTTAGGGCGCATTTTAATCCGGCACGGGTAAATACTGTAGTCCTGTAACGAGTTGTTCGGTTCCGATGATGGGTCAGACTATAAGCAGTAATATTGGGGATTCTACTTTGTTTGTCAAGGTTGGCGACATTCACGTTATGACGTCAATGAGCCCTGATCACCTCTTAAACTTAAATAGGCTGTAAGCTCATTCACGCAAGCGCGAAAAAGAAGATTTTTCAAAGCGATTGCAGTAAAACAATGCCATTATCAAATATAACATATCAACACCTTACATAAACAAACATAAAAAATATAAACATAAATAATATTATCGTCCAATTCTAATGTGTGCTTAGTGCGAGTTTATTAACTTCTCGATTGCGTAAAAGATTTTTACTGGTGGCAGGAACTTTTGAGAGTCCGCGCGGGCGGGTACCACCACCCTGCCTATTTCTGTCGTGAAGCAGTAATGCGTTTCGGTTTGAAGGGCGGGGCAGCCGTTGTAACTATAATTGAGACCTAAGATCTTATATCTCAAGGTGGGTGGCGCATTTACGTTGCAGATGTGCTCCAGTAACCAATTAACCCCAGGTAGGCTGTGAGCTCGTCTACCCATCTAAGCAATAAAATAAAAAAATCCATCCCGCTGCCCTCCAGACGCCGGGTCGGCGGCCGCTGATGACATGACCACCGGTTCCTTTGGTCGACAGGCCGGCCTTAATAGCGCCATGCTACACCTTAACCACTAAATATCACCACAGATACGTTATGCTATTTGCGTCTTCATTCAACATCCATACACGACACGGAAGCGGTCTCATCAAAAACCATTCAATAAATCGCACGATCCTTTCAATTTCAATTTCTGTATCCATTATTTTCCAATATCGCGAGATACTGCTTATTTAGTTGAACAATATGGTTGTGGGAAAAGCAGACAATAAATTCGTGCTCCAACTATGCGCTTGTGAACTATATTGGTTTTTCAGTAAGTGATGTATTCTGATATGTATTCTTTTGATATTTTATTCGATTGATCTGTTCGCATTAAATTTAGCGGGCGTGATGTTTGTTTATTTGACAAGTACATACGAACGTGGGTGGAACTCGGAAACGCGATGTGGCAACAACAGTTTTACTGTTTGACTTATTTTTTGTTTATATCTCTGTATGTTGACGTTGATGAGCAGAATATTTCAAAGTCTGACTGTTGGTTAAACAGGTACCGGACTATAAGGTTGGTAATATAACTGACCCGGTCCCCGTTCTTCGGGTTCGGCGAGTAAATTAATCTATAGACACAGCCCACTGAGTTTCTCGCCGGATCTTCTCAGTGGGTCGCGTTTCCGATCCAATTGTAGATTCTGTGAAGCACTGCTCTTGCTAGGGCCAGGGTTAGCAACAATCCGGGTTGAGCTCCGAGAGCTCACCTACACACTAGGGTAACGCTGATATGCCTCTCAAGACTATCAGCATAGGTAGGGAAAAAAAAGATTCGGTGTTGAAAGTTGTTAGCGCCTCTGACGGTTTCGCCGAGGGACGTGGATTAGATTCCCACATCAGGCAAATATTGTGTGATGAACAGATTTGTTTGCTCTTTGTCTGGGTGTTTATTATTTATATATTTATTACATTATTTAAACATATATTATATGTGTATACCCAAAGGGATCCTAAACTGAGTCCGAACGATTATGCGCGAATTGTTAACAATTAATAATGACATTAGTGATTTATCGCATGTTTACTAGCTAAAAAAATGTCTTATTCAAAATAAATATAATACGATAATAATAAATGAATGAAATCTACACCGAGCTTAAAAGCCTTGATAGATTTGCAATAGATCGTATGTGTCAAGATTTAATAGTAACGTAATGCTTAATTATATCCAAGTATCTCATTTATACAATTTCTTAACGGAGCGCACAATAGCTCCGCAGTGCAAAGTTGCAAGACGTATAACATGCTTGCAGGGGAATAAATAATATCCAAGATTATTATTAGGGTGTTTAAGGAGCGTTAAGGAATTAGCCGGAGTAATTTCTCTCTCTCTCTCTCTTCGGTCGGTCCTTCACTGCTGAGGATCGTGACTCCGTTCGATTCCGTCAACCAGTTGTCTCCATCGATCCCGTTTTGTAGCTTGGTGGAGTGCGTCGCTGACTGGTATCCCCAGTTCCTCCACTATTTGGTCCGACCATCGTTTGGGACCTCTACCCCTAGACCTTTTTCCCTCTATTCTAGTTTAAGCCGGAGTAATTAAGTTATTGAAATTACTGCAGATTGGTTAAGGAGAAATAGCATCTAAATGTTCTTCTAATTTATAACTGGTCCGATATATTATAAAAACTGACTTCTATTCAATCTCTGTCAAAAACTTACACGTCGCACATATATATTTTGTCATTAAGCAACTAACATCTATATATTAATATGTGAAGCAAAAACTTTTTTATCCCTTTTTACGAAAATTGCGCAAACGGAGGAGTATGAAATTTTGCACACTTATAGAGAATATAGAGAAGAAGTGCACAATGCTAATATTTTTTTAAAATAATGCATAAAAGATACATTAAATCAATAAAGAAAACATTACACACACTACATACCATTTATATGACGCACACATGCATGCATACTATTTATTGCCAAACTTTTGTTCTTGACGTCTGTTGTCAAATTGAGAATAGATTAAATATTGTTTGTCTTTGTTAATATTTTTTATAGTGTAGTCTTGGCGAAATTTGTGATTATAGGAGTATAAAATACATAATAGTGTACAAACTTATAAATCCAATTAATTATAGTCGAATTTCGACTACTGCGGGACCTCTAGTATTATAAAAACTGACTTCTATTCAATCTCTGTCACAAACTTACACGTCACACATACATATTTCGTCATTAAGCAACTAACATAAAAATAAATTTGTCTGAGAAAAGACAATTTGCGGTATTAATAGCTTTGAGTGAATTTGCTAATCGGGTTCCGAGTAATTATAGGAGCTTTCGTGCGAGCTTCGGTGACTAAATCAAGCTTATGAGAGATAATCTTCTCTTACCTATACATGTAATACAATGGTTAGCCTAGATATTGGATTTTAATGATAATGCTTCGACAAGATACTATAAAGTTATTACAAACAAGCGGCCCGCTCCGGCTCCGCTCGGGTCTTTAACAAAAATTTCAACGATATTTTACGTTGTTTTATTTTTTTAAATAAAAGAACACTTATTGCGGCATAACTATAATAGTTTTCCCGACACTATTTGTTAATAACAATGTGTTCTGTAAAGTCGTAGTACATTATTTTATTCTATCATCAATAGTTTTCGCAGGGAACGCGATGTAAAGAATATTTTAGGTAATTTTTTATACGCCTTGGGTTACATTATTGGAATTTTAGTTCCCTTTTCTTTGAAAAAAATGAATAGTTCTCGCAGGGCACACGATGTAAACATTTTTTACACCTTGGGTTACATTATTAGAGTTTTAGTAAGGATCTCTAATTTTTTTCAAAAAAGTTTATAGCCTATGTCACTCGGGAATAGTGTAGCTTCCAAACAATGAAAGAATTTTTCAAATCGGTTCAGTTCTTTCGGAGCCTATTCAATACAAATTAACAAACAAATCTTTCCTCCTTATAATATTAGTATAGATGTGTCATCATAATACAATATTACAAAATTGTATCGAAGTCGATTCTGGAGCGCTTATAGCTTCAATTTATGCATTTTGATGGAACCAGTGAGTATTCATCCACTGGGTATTCTTAGTATTCTGATCTAATTATCCATCAGCTCGAAATTAACTTCCCACCACGATATTTCCTGAGCGTTATAACATGTCCTTTATTAAACAAGGCTTAAAGAGGATCCTCAGACCTGGATATCTCTGATCTTTGAATTGCCGATGTTGATGAGCCACGGAAACTATTCCACATCAATCAGGCCATATTTGTCAGCTTTTACACAAAATAATGATGATGCTTCAAGATCCTCCCACTATTTTTCTGACATCGTTTCTCAGTACTATTCTTTAATGTTTTCTCGACCTTTCTAATCCCTAATCCTTAAATACCTACTTTAATAGAATGATAGAGATGTAGTACAATAACTCTAAGCTTTAGTATTTTCTTAATTTTAATCTACCCTATTACCAATCAGCTCGGTCTGTTATCACCATGCTTCGAAGACCTTAGCCAAAATCTCAATTTTGTGACCTTGAAAACCGTAGGCATTTTTAGCTAAAAATTTTATTAAACTCACAATTGCTCTGCCCTGTTTGCGTGCTGCACAACTTGTGGGATTCAGTGTGGCCAGGAATGTTGTCTGATCTCCAAAGCACTCGTACGATTTGGCAGTAGGCGATCGTCATCAGCAATAGCGGGAATCTAAACAAATTGGAATTTTAAATCAATAAATCATCAAGACAATGCCTAATGATTGTATTCGTTGGGCTATGGGACCGACTTAGAGAAGATTGTAAGTCCTTAGGCAGGTGGATAGTAACGCGTTTCGGTTTGAAGAGTGGGGCGTTGTTCTGTAGAAAATGAGACTTAGGACTCATATTCCAAGGTGGGTAGGGGCAATTACTTTGTTCATGTCTATGGGCTCTGGAAACCGCTTGACACCAGGTAAGTCGTTAGCTCGTCCACGTATCTTGGAAATAAATAAAAAATCGGCTATACGGACTATTTCATGGGTTTTTTTTTGCTTATGTGGGTGGACGACCTCACAGCCCACCCGGTGTTAAGTGATTACTGGAGCCCATAGACATCCACAAAGTAATGCGCCACCCACCTTGAGATATAAGTTCTAAGGTCTCAAGTTTAGTTACAACGGCTGCCCCATCCTTCAAACCGAAACGCATTACTGCTTCACGGCAGAAAGATGCATGGTCATAGTCGCCATGGCCCAATACTGAGGACTATTTTTAGAACTAGATTAAAAAACAGGTAGCCCTCCTATAACACGATAGATACGTTCCTACAAAGTCCCGTGTTGTGCGAAATCGCGTTATATTAGACTAGAAGTCAGTACAAAAAGGACCGTATTTTTTCTGAATGGAACATCTCAACTACGCCTGTATGTATTTTTTACCGCTGTACATAAAAACTAAGCAGTAAAATTTCGGTTATTCCCAAATATATTGTGTGTTCATAGCGCATAATGTAATTTTGAAAAAAAAAAAAAAAAACAGTGCGCGTGCAACTTTGTGCACGTGAATGAAGTGAAACTTCTTTTTTGATGTAGTATTGTGGTTTTCTTCATTTTTCATCCTTAAATCAGATTGCTCTTGTAATAGGGAACGCTGTGTATAAGAGATGCGACATCTGCTAACATCTGCTAACGCTCGCGCTGTCCTGTAACAGGTATACTACGCGATGCGTTTGAGTGCCACACATTCACTCTCGCTCTGTCTCTGTCTATTCCCCTTCCCCAGAATCATTACACGTGTAGCGCGCTACGTTCGAGTGCCACACATTCACTCTCGCTCTGTCTCTGTTTATTCCCCCTCCTCTGGAGTGTTAAACGCTTAACGCAACCTTGTTCGAAGTCGCATTAGAAGTTTCACTTCAATAATTTTAAACAAAAATCTTTTCATCGTGTTGTAAAAGTACCGTGTTTTAAGAGAGTTTTGGGGAATTTTTCTTTTCGTGTTAGAATGGAACCGTGCTGTGAAACCCGGTCACCGTCCTCGTCAAACCCGTCGCTTGCGACGAAGGGCTCGACGAGCGAATTAACCTATAGAAGTCGTCGTGGCCTAAAGGATAAGACGTCCGGTGCATTCGTGTTGAAGCGATGCAACGGTGTTCGAATCCCGCAGGCGGGTACCAATTTTTCTAATGAAATACGTACTAGACAAATGTTCACGATTCACTTCCATGGTGAAGGAACAACATCGTGTAATAAAAATCAAACCCGCAAAATTATAATTTGCGTAATTACTGGTGGTAGGACCACTTGTGAGTCCGCGCGGATAGGTACCACCGCCCTGCCTATTTCTGCTGTGAAGCAATAATGCGTTTCGGTTTGAAGGGTGGGGCAGCCGTTGTAACTATACTGAGACTTTAGAACTTGTATCTCAAGGTGGGTGGCGCGTCTACGTTGTAGATGTCTATGGGCTCCAGTAACCACTTAACACCAGGTGGGCTGTGAGCTCGTCCACCCATCTAAGCAATAAAAAAAAAACACAGCCCACTGAGTTCGCCGGATCTTCTCAGTGGATCGCGTTTCTGATCCAGCGGTTGATTCTGCGAAGCACTGCTCTTGCTAGGGTCAGTGTTAGCAACACTCCGGTTTGAGCCCCGTGAGCTAATCTACACACGTTAGGGCGAAGCTAAAATAGCCTCTCAAGGCTATCAGCATAGGTAGGATTTATATATGCCGGTTCTGAAATACCGTATTATAGAAGGCTACCTGTATATATCTTATGCATCTGCACGAGTACTTACGTATACAGAAACAGTGCCTTGATGATGTGCCAAGTCAGATCGCTTTCATCAGACCAAGTGGAGGCGCACTGCATGAAGTATTGCACGTTGAAGCGCAGCTGCATCTTCGTTTGCACTTGAAGCACGACGAATTCCGGTATATCTGTTTTGGGATTTGCAGCACGAAAATAAATAATAGCTCTAACAAAATACGCTTTTATAGAAAATCCAACTAAAAAATAGAAAAAAAAATTTAAGAAATTTGAATTAAAAATAGTGTAAGAAAAAATGATTTTATTGTGAACAAAAGCGTGGGGTGCATGGTATCAGTAGTTATAAATATTTTATGAACAGATATGAGTGGAAGGGTTATTTTGATAATATCCTGAAAAACAGCACCCCACGCTTTTTTTACAACAAAATAATTTTTTCTTACACTATTTTTAATTCAAATTTATTAATATTTATTTTCTATTTTTTAGTTGGATTTTTTAATAAAAGCGTATTTTGTTAGTTTTTTTAAACTATTCTTTATTTTTCATTTTTTGGTTGAATTTCAATATTTCAATCATAATTTTTTTTTATATTGAATTGTCATCGGTCCTTAATAAGTATACCAAATTTCGAGTTAATCCGACGTTTTGAGGGGGGTCAAAATCATGTTCAAAGATTCCGTTACATACATACATACGTCTGAAGCTAATAAAAGCGTATTAATATGAAGGGCCTTCCAAGTGATGGACTTCGATTTCGCTTCACTCAGAAGAGGTTGGTATGGTTTATCAAAGATCGTTTGGAGCCTGTGCGCATGGGTATGGAAGGCTTTGCTTCATGTTAATAATTAAAGGAACTTAGGACCTGGTGTTGATTGGGTACCAGACGTAAAAGTGAATGACGTCAGACATGAGATCGAGATTCTTTTATATAGAATAACAGGTGTTCTATCCTTCAAACCGAAATGAAGTAGTAGTCCTCGGAATAGATCGCTAAAGTTACCAAAAAAAGTAAAACCTGCGCAATTAGTGGTGGTAGAATGTTTTGGTAGCCCGCACAGGTAGATACCACCACTCTGTCTATTGCGAAGCAGTAATGGGTTCTGGATTGAAGAATCGAACAACCCTTATACTATACTTTTGAGGCTTAGACCTCATGTCTCAAGACTCAAGGTGAGTGGTGGCATTCACGTAGTAATGTCATGGGCTTTTGTGACTTAACACCACGGCCCGTGAGCCCGTTTTCTCGTGTACGTAAGAACATACCGACAATAACTTTTGTATCAATATTCATAACAGAAGTGACTTCCACGATGGAGGAACAAGGTCGTGTGATTAAATCATATAAATTTGAATTCCATTTTAATTACTGGTGATAAGGTCTCTTGTTGGCTGCAGAAGAAGGCAGCATTATTTAAAATACTTAATTCAATATAGGAATGCTCAAGAATCTAGCAGCGGCATTTTTTCGAAGATCTTCTCCTTGTAGAGAGAGAGACATTCACAATATATTTCCCACTTATGAATGATAAAATATTACTTACTGAATAGTAGAGATAGAAGCCATATAATCAGTATAGCGGTCTTGGCGCGGCCCGTGGTCGACTTGAACTTCAGCGGGAAGCAGATAGCGTACCAGCGGTCCACAGAGATGAACGTCAGCGTTAGAACTGACACCGTCACTGACACTGACTGAAATAGAAACAGAAGATTAATATGATGTGTCTGAATTAAAAATAGAGAAAGGGAGAGAACACAATTTATTGCACATCAAAACACAATTGACATTAGAAAACAGTCAATAAGCAGATACATTTATACAATAGGCGGTCTTATCGCTAAAAGCCATTTCTTCCAGACAACCGCTTAATTAACAGAAATTCAGGAAAAGATAAAGATACAGCATGTATGTTGCCGTGTACTATTAATAATGCATTATTAAAGAAAAATGATTTATATTCCAATAATAATACACCTATCTAAGTGTACTTAATAATAAATCAATAGTTAATATAGGTAACAAATTCTAATAAATAATATAATAAATTCGATACCAGAATAGTATGACCTAATCTTGATGAAGATTTTCGAAGTCGTCGTGGCCTAAAGGATAAGATGTCCGGTGCATTCGTACGTAGCGATGCACCGGTGTTCGAATCCCGCAGGCGGGTACCAATTTTTCTCATGAAATACGTACTCAACAAATGTTCACGATTGACTTCCACGGTGAAGGAATAACATCGTGTAATAAAAATTAAACCCGCAAAATTATAATTTGCGTAATCACTGGTGGTAGGACCTCTTGGGAGTCCGCACGGGTAGGTACCACCACCCCGCCTATTTCCGCCGTGAAGCAGTAATGCGTTTCGGTTCGAAGGGTGGGGNGGTACCACCACCCCGCCTATTTCCGCCGTGAAGCAGTAATGCGTTTCGGTTCGAAGGGTGGGGTAGCCGTTGTAACTATACTGAGACCTTAGAACTTATATCTCGAGGTGGGTGGCGCATTTACGTTGTAGATGTCTATGGGCTCCAGTAACCACTTAACACCAGGTGGGCTGTGAGCTCGTCCATCCATCTAAGCAATAAAATAAAAAAAAGATTTAGATTTGACCTGAATTGAAGTTAGTTCTGAGAAGAGCTCTCAGTCAGTCTATGAGGTTGTGATTAGGTTAGCTCAATAGATTTCGATAACCAATTAAAATCAGGAAGACCTCGGGCCTAATCAGTAAAACAAACCTAAATTTTTACTGAAAGAAAAATTCAGACGGAATTGACTGTGAAAACTCGTAAAAAGTAATTGGCGAGACGAAAACACGGTACTCGATTATGAGAGGGCATTCACGACGCGACCCTCCGTATTTCTAGTGGAAAATTGATACTCTTTTCGCTGTTTTATTTTACTAGAATATTCATTTATTCATCCCTAATGACCGTGAAAAGGATTGGACGAGTCTGTTAGTCGCTTAAAAAAAATTATTTAATTTCTATTTTTATTTTTCTTTCTTTGTTCTGTACTGGCTTAAATTGTACAATCATCTATACATATAAATAAAACTAGAGTGTCAGTTTTTAATATTGAAATAACCACTTTTTACTACATGCATGTGAATATGTATACGGTACATACACCGATGTAACATTTTTTACAATTTTTGTCTGTCTGTCTGTTTGTTCCGACCAATCTCTGGAACGGCTGGGCCGATTTTGACGAGACCTTCAGTGATAGGTAGCTGATGATATAATGAGTAACTTAGGCTACTTTTTTTATACTAGCTTTGCCCCGCGGTGCTACCCGCGGTACGACAATAACCGCGGGTAGCGTCGCGGGACTCAGCTATCAATAATAAAATTTAATGTTTCCGAAGTGAAGCGAGGGCGGGTTGCTAGTTATATAATACAATTGAGTATCTCATTTGTTCAGTAGTTATTAACTGTACCGTTAAATCCAGATTCGATTACCTCTGTGGCAGATATTAGGTATTCGAAGTCCGGATATGTTCTTGACTAGTTACAGGAATACATAATATTAAACTAGCTTGGACACGTTAAATGTGGGACGTCTGTTATATATTAAAAATATGGCCACATATCCTATTACCATTACCAGATATTACGTATTATAATATTACCAGGTCTCTAACCAATATTTACTCCCACCACAATAAATTTGCATAGTCAGGATTCAACAGTGAGCATTAGGAATATTTTATGAAGTCGTCGTGGCCTAAAGGATAAGACGTCCGGTGCATTCGTGTTGAGTGATGCATCGATGTTCGAATTCCAGGCAGGTACCAATTTTTCTAATGAAATACGTACTCAACAAATATTCACGATTGATTTCCACGGTGAAGGAATAACATTGTGTAATAAAAATGAAACCCGCAAAATTATAATTTGCGTAATTACTGGTGGTAGGGCCTCTTCAGAGTCCGCGCGGGTACCTACCCGGTACCTGCCACCACCCTGCCTATTTCTGCCGAGAAGCAGTAATGCGTTTCGGTTTGAAGGGCGGGGCGGCCGTTGTAACTATACTTGAGACCTTAGAACTTATATGTCAAGGTGGGTGGCGCATTTACGTTGTAGATTTCTATGGGCTCTAGTAACCACTTAACACTAGGTGGACTGTGAGCTCGTCCACCCATCTAAGCAATAAAAAAAAAACAAGGATGTGGCTCAGATAACTTGAGAGAAAACTAATTTGTCAAGTAATAAGAAACTTAATACGTGCACTTTGTATGAGAAAAGCAAATCTTTCATGCAGTGCGTCGAGTATATTAGTGTCATTACGCTTGGCGAGTGCAAAACATATTATTTTCATTATAACTTAGATAAGATAGAAAAGGCTATAAGTTATTATAAACCAAGAGTGTTTTCTGAATAATTTGATATCACAATAACCTCTTGAACATATTGTTGTCTTTTCATTGGGTCTATTTGATGGGTCTATTGTTGTCTTTTCATTGGATCTATTTGACGGCTCTCTATTGATGCCTAACGTACCCTATCTAAGTTACCTGTTCAACGTTACATTATCTAAATACTTAATAAGAAGCCGACAGAAACAGAAAACCCTTTTAGAGTTTATAATTCTACATTAGCTTTTACTGGTTTAATGTGAATACCTTGGGACGTGCCTTTATGATTTTTAAGACCCAGTGTCTTGAAATTAACCTCTACGTGACACGATTTAATTGGGCGGAGAGCAGATGTCACAAATTTCTGGTCATTTATTTGATTATATATGTCGGTAAGGATGGTTATATGGTGCTTTTAAAATAATAACGTCAGTGTTACTGAAGCCATTCCCTTTATCAATATCATTGCCTTCCATAGTGACAGTAATTAAGACTCACATTTCCAATGAATTCCATTTATTACATTTCAAGTGTACAGCGATGGCAACAGAGAGCTCCGCTCCGTTCGAGTGTTCGAGCCGGAATGTTTTGTGCGATAAAAGTAACACGTAATTATAGTAGAACACTGGGGTAGTTTGTTCATTAATTTTTCTGAATACCGTCATAATCAATAGTTGACTTGCGGTGGACTTATAATAATTATT
Source organism: Bombyx mandarina (assembly GCF_003987935.1). The sequence continues at coordinate 2,424,757 of NW_021011506.1, read as the reverse complement.
CAATAATTTTAAGATTGAGGGAACAGCTAACTCTAATCACCTCAGTTAACTAACTAAAAGAGTTGCGCCAATGTTTCGGGTGTTTCGGTGGTACAGTAGTTAGCTCTCCTGAGTGTTGAGCCATGAGCCTGATTTGCGGTTCGATTACCACATCAAAGACACAACATTCAGATCTCTGCTGCATGCAATGCCAATATTATTACAGATATTAAAACGTATATGAGAATGTATTGTGTAAATCTCTGGTTCCCACATAGTACAAGGAATCCTAGTTTGGGGCCAGATGACCAGATGTGAATGTGTGTGATTATTTCTTTTTCTGGAGTGGACGAGATGTATTTTTTTTTTGTTGCTTATATGGGTGGACGAACTCACAACCCACCTGGTGTTAAGTGGTTACTGGAGCCCATAGACATCTACATCGTAAATATACAGTATAGTTACAACGGTTGCCCCACCCTTCGAACCGAAACGCATTACTGCTTCACGGCGGCAAATAGGCGGGGTGGTGGTACCTACCCGTGCGGACTCCCAAAATAAATTAGTCCTAAGTCATTGACATTTTATAAGCCCGAAACTTTTTAAATTGAAGCGCCTCTAGACGACAAAATATTTCAATGACTAAAGATTATAAAGAAAACAATTCTTAAAAAATCGAATCACGTATAAAAATAAATGTTGTTTTTATTCTGTTTATGTTTTCTCGATACCTACTCGTGTATAATGAGAGGGTAGGTTTCAACGCTTAAATGATACGGTTAAGTAAATATGTCTTAGGGTGAAAGACGGCAGTTTCCGGTCTTTGAAGGCGTAAAACCTTGAATCTACCTGAGGGCGTGTTATCTTAGCCGTTGAATATCAATGACAGAGACACAGCTAAGCCATTAGCAACTACAGCCCGCTACTAAGAATAACCTTCAAACCCCGTTCGAAGAAGGGTATATCACAGTGATCAGATGCATGTGAGCTCATTCTGGGTGCATTCCAACTGTTCCACCATGACAAAAAACATACCAATAATACATTCAAATTTTAAATTAATCATTTAATAAAATATAGGTACTGTTCTTTCTTTTTACTCAGACCCTCTTGTCAAAGTGGTCGTGGCTGCCCTGATGATGTAGATGCAGCAGCATTCGCTAGGACCCCAATACTTTCGAGGATTGCCCCCCTTGTATTATTTAAAATAAATATATAAAAAATCTATATATATAAATGAATTGCTGCTCGTTAGTCTCGCTAAAACTCGAGAACGGCTGGACCAATTTAGCTAATTTTGGTCTTAAATTATTTGTGGAGGTCCAGAGAAGGTTTAAAAGGTAGATAAATATGAAAATGCTGATGAATTAAATAAAAATAACAATGTTGTTTTTCGGACGGATTCCTTTTGTTTGTTTTAAGTTTATTTTATACAAAAGTTTAGGTCTTTTATTTATCGATCGAGGCACTACGAAGTCTGCCGGGTCATATATAAAAAGTTTCAATTGAACTAAAATTTCCGTTCCGTGTAAAGCTGCTCCGAAAAATCTCCACGGCCACCCTTCAAGACTAATTTTACCAAAGAAATCCATTTGTCTAGCTCGCCAGTTTTTTCACTTGTTTGTTTGTACGAACAAAAAAGATAAAACCATCAACGGGCCTTACGCGATCTTACCAGGGACAGCGTACCGAACAAAAAAGAAACTATTTTCGCTGACACAAATAAATCTGTATGGAAGACCTTTATCAGCGCTTTACTTCAGTTTTCCGTACCCAAGTTAATGATGTTGAAATCAATTTCGATGAATATTACATTAGTTTTTTTTATTGACGGAAAATGCTTGATTACATTTGATTGACGGGGCGATAGTGTAAAGGGATAACTGGACCATCTCGAGCAATGACTCCGAGTGTTTTGAGGAAACGGTATAAAAAACAACAATGAACTGTAAGTTTTTTTTATCCTTACCTATGCTGATAGCCTTGAGAGGCTATTTCAGCTTCGCCCTAACGTTTGTAGGTGAGCTCACGGGGCTCAAACCGGAGAGTTGCTAACACTGACCCTTTTTTTTTTTTTTTTTTTTTTCGGGTAGAGGGCCTAACCTCCTACGAGGTCCCCGCGCAAGAGGGGCGCGCGGGGTATGTGAGACTCAACGATCTGCATGGTGTTGTGAGCAGACCGCGGGCCCAAGGATTTTAGGACCCACCCACTAAACGACTCCCCTGCACTCTTACACCCGACGTCCGATCCCCTCCGAGGTCAGAACCCGGATGAGGTAGGGGGGCTACCGCGGTCAACNACGCGCATGATGGCGTCTATGGTGGAGCGCCCCCGACGAAAACCAAATTGGTTGTCATCCAGGTCCGGCCCCTCCCTGCACAAGTGGCTGACGAGGCGATCTGCGATAATGCGCTCAAAAAGTTTGCCCGCCTCATCGAGCAGCACTATGGGCCGATACGCGGACGGCGAGTCCGCGGGGCGCCCCTCCTTCCTGAGCAGGACCAGCTTACCCTCCTTCCATACACTAGGAAACTGACCCTGCTCGAGACATGCCGTGAAGAGCCCCCTCAGCTGGGGCTCTAGCTCCTTCAGAGCCAGGACGAGAGCTCGACCAGGAACTCCGTCGGGTCCCGGGATCGTGTTCTTAGACCGGAGTCGCGACACGGCCGCTCTCATCTCTGCTTGCGTCACCTCGGGGACATCGGTGCTTTCCTCTTCTCGAGAGTCTGTGGCTGAGGGTGAAGCCATCGCCGGGGAAACGTATTCCGCTCGCTCAGGGAAGAGGGCCGATACAACCGAACTCAGTGGGCTAGTGTAAGTAATACCTTTCATATGCTGTTCATAAGTTAGTAGTATCAGAAATTTGGTTGCCTTGAGTTTTTGAAATATATTTGTCTGTTGCCAGATACGATAGTTTCTTTAGATAGATAGTCTAGGGAAAGAACTGTTTCCCAAAAATCTGGACACAGAGGAAAATATATTTCGAGTATTTCTCCGAATCAATGCGAGTCGGTAAATATGTCGACTTACAAAACGAATCAATAATTAAAATTTTATAAGTAACTACAACTATTATCTAACTAACTAACAATAACTACACAGCTTAATGCAATTACTAAATAATATAATATTTAATATATAAGAATACTCTAACAATGGCTGCTTTTAATTGGGATTATAAAGTCACTTGACATCGCATAACTAGTCTTCAGTACCTTTCGTATCTGCTCTAAAGCCGGATTAGTCCCTGGAGGGATATTTCATCGACCACAAGCCTCATGTGGTCGCGCTGTTAATAGGGTTTTGAGAAGATACTTGTCAAAGGGTTGTGGGATCGTACGATCTCTATTAACATTTTGTCATATGTCATAAAACAAATGGTCTTATGCTGTATGTGTGTCAAATGCTTATTAACTTTTTTTATGTCGTGTGTTAAAAGGTCAGATAAGGAGGATTATGTGGCAGCAACTATCATAGAACACTTTTTTTTTCTAGCTTAGATGGGTGGATGAGATCACAGCCCACGTGGTGTTAAGTGGTTACTGGAGCCCATGGACATCTACAACGTAAATGCCGTGCCAACCAACTTGAGATATGAGTTCTAAGGTCTCAATATAGTTGCGGCTGCCTCACCCTTCAAACCGAAACGCATTACTGCTTCACGTCAGAAATAAGCGGAGTGGTGGTATCTACTCGTGCGGACTCACAAGACATCCTACCAGCAGTAATTACGCAAATTATAATTTTGAGGGTTTGATTTTTATTAAACGACATTATTCCTTCACTGTGGAAGTCAATCGTGAACATTTCTTAAGTACGTATTTCATTAGAAAAATTGGTACCAGCCTGCGGGATTCGAACACTGGTGCATCACTTCAACACGAATGCACCGGACGTCTTATCTTTTAGACCAACGACGAATTCAAATTTATTATTCGATATTTTGGGCTTCTTACTCATTAGACCTTCTCAAACGACTTTTCACGCATCATGTTTACCCAAAACACTCGCGCTCGCACCAATTATAATAGCTATACATCAAACATCAATTTCTTCCGACAAGCTTGAAGCGACTGATCGATCGCATTTATTTCTGTAGATTTCTTGAGTGCGAAAATGGCTGAGGTAAATTTAGATGAACACCACTTTGTGAGTTATGTATGTATATTAAATATGGCACTGCATGAATTATAAGACTTTGGCTAGTCGATGAAAACCCTATGAAGTGAATAAAACATTGATTTTATGGAAAGCAATATGAAATACTTTTATGCAAATAAAGTTAATATAATGTTAATATTGTTCGTACTTGTATGCAAAATGGATGGAAAAGCCACGTATATTAGATTAATGCTAGTCTAACTGAAGCGAAAAACGTATTTTTTTTTTATCAATGAGGGATTACTGGTGGCCCAGCCAGGAGGGATTTGATAACAGTTGCCCGAGCGCCTCCAAAGGAGACCTAAGAACTCAAGAGCAGCTGCTGTACGACTGAATTTACTACCGCATCAGAATCGCGACCCGCTGAGAAGAAGAAACTCAGCGGGCTGATGCATGGGTAATCAATACGTCTCCACGAACGCTTTCCACGACCGATCAATAAAATCATGCAATCAAACCAGCAATTATCATAAATGTGCGTTATTACTGATGCTAAAGCGAAGGTTGTAAGCTAAGTGCTAAATAATTGGCACCATCTTGCCTGCTTCTATTGTGAATCAGCCATATCTTCCGACTCAAAGAGCGGACAATGATATTTCGACTTTACGTTTCGCGGTGGGCGGTTTTGACCTTGTGATATCAATGGACTCTTATCTATATATTGAACGCGAATACGTGAAGCAAAAGCTTTGTATTCCTCTTTACGAAAATTGCGTGGACGGAGGAATATTAATTTTTGCGCACTTATCGAGAATATAGAGAAGAAGTGCACAATGCTAATATTTTTTTTTAAATAATGCATAAAAGATACATTAAATCAATAAAGAAAACATTACACACACTACATACCATGTATTTGACGCACACACGCATGCATACTATTTATTGTCAAACTTTTGTTCTTGACGTCTGTGGTCAAATTGAGAATAGATTAAATATTGTTTGTCTTTATTAATATTCTTTTATAGTGTAGCCTTGGCGAAATTTGTGATCATAGAAGTATAAAATACAATCATAATAGTGTACAAACTTACAATTCTAATTATAGTCGAATTTCGACTACTGCGGGGCCACTAGTATAAACAAATGACACAACATAAGCCCGCGTGCTGGTATGCACGTCTATGAAAAACAACTATCCACATAATGAAAATATTAAACCGGAAGATAAATGCATTATCCGGTCCAAACAGCGATCCGGTTCACTAAAACTCTAGTTCGAACGAGGCTCATTTTATATTTTAAGTATCGATTTATTAAAGAGCGGCCAATGTTTAAAGCGATTAAGCCGAAAACGTTTTGTTTACTTTAAAAATCAAACGCCATTCGTTGGTATTTGTATTATTCGAGTAAAACTGTATGGATTCGTTCAATGTTTAAAGATTTAGATGAATCCAAATAATGTTTCTAGAGAAAAAAGAAACTGGGAAATTTGAGCTTGGAAAATTCGAGAACAAATGTACTGAAAAGTAATTAAGTAAAGTAATGTCGCTAAGCTCACCTTGTTTTTAAACATGTGATAAATAATATAACTGAAGTCTTAAAGAAGTTTAAACATGTGATAAATAATATAACTGAAGAAGTCGAGGTGGCCTAAAGGATAAGACGTCCGGTGTATTCGTATCGAGCGATGTACCGGTGTTAGAATCTCGCTGGCGGGTACCAATTTTTCTAATGAAATACGTACTCAACAAATGTTCACGATTGACTTCCACGGTGAAGGAATAACATCGTGCAATAAAAATCAAACCCGCAAAATTATAATTTGCATAATTACTGGTGGTAGGACCTCTTGTGAGTCCGCACGGGTAGGTACCACCGTCCCGCCTATTTCTGCCGTGAAGCAGTAATGCGTTTCGGTTTGAAGGGTGGGGCAGCCGTTGTGACTATACTGAGACCTTAGAACTATATCTCAAGGTGTGTGGCGCATTTACGTTGTAGATGTCTATGGGCTCCAGTTACCACTTAACACCAGGTGGGCTGTGAGGTCGTCCACACATCTAAGCAATGAAAAAAAAAAAACAATATGATTAATTAATATTGTTAAAGACAATTCGTATCAATTCGATGGAACGAGGTGACTCTTGGCCTGGCTCTTGTAATAATACGCATTAAATCTTCGGATCACATCGCACCTCAACATTCTGATACATTTTAAAGATTCCTAATTGGTCAGTTAACCTATGAAGTTGCCGCTTTACAATACTGTCCATTTGGAACGTAATTTATGTATAGCTTGCAATAATTTAATTTCAAATGAATTTTATTTAAAAATTAGGAAAATGTGATTTTTTTAATTCAATCATTTGTTTATTGATTAGTGTTTTGTTTTCAATATGTTTGTATCTTTTTTTTTCATCAATATGGGGCACGATAAAATTCCGAGTACCTAATCATGGAAGACTAGTTCCGTTGCGGTAGTAACGCCGCCACACCGACGGCTCATAACATTAACTAGCGACCCGCCCTCGCTTCGCTTCGGAAACATTAAAATTTATTATTGATAGGCGAAGCCCGTCATGTTGCGCGCGGTACGATAATAACACCGGGTGACGCCGCGGGGCGAAGCTAGTCTAAAAAAAGTAGCCTAAGTTACTCCTTATATCATCAGTTATCTATCAGAGAAAGTCTCGTCAAAATCGGTCCAGCCGTTCCAGAGATTAGCCGGAACAAACAGACAGACAGACAAAAATTGTTAAAAAAATGTTATTTTGGTGTATAGGTGTATATATTCATATGCAAGTAGTAAAAAGCGGTTATTTCAATACTACAAACAGACACTCTAATTTTATTTATAATATGTATAGATTAATGACGTGTGTGGAGTGAGCATTACAAACGAGCGCACGACTCGATATTGGTTTGAACGCTTCCAACATGGAAAACTTGATCTAGTAAATGTGCTCCGTGTTTAGCCAAAAACTAAAGTCAGCAACGACTTACTTAATGGTTGGCAGTTGCCAGAATTTTGAATCGATAATAATACATACGAGTATCATGACAGTAAAAAAAACACATGTGGCACTCGGGGACTGCCGCGGTAAAGCTATTGCATAGCATTTTTTATCAACTTATGCAAGACAACAATAATTTAATATTAAAATAATAATAATAAAAGACCACGCTATATTTATAAACATTGACAAAAGCAAAACATCAACTCTCCCCTTCACATTCATAAGCTAGACCGCGCGAGAGAGAGGTGGGCAGACTTTTCATGATGCGCATGCAGTGCGATATCACGCCGCGCGCTTATTCACAAACATTAAACAAGCGCAACGTGTGAATGTGTTGAACACAAGCTACACGGTAGGCGAAGTGGGGGGGTTAGGTTTTATTTTCGTTACGGAATTTCTTGATTCGGTCGCCGCGCTCAAATCCCGTGATAAAAGCTATGCAATAGCTTAAAAACTCGAAATTTAACTGTCAAAGTAGTTTTAATTAAACCAAAGAATGACTTTATCGCGCAGAACAGCATCGTGATCATTACCCGGACGTCGTAAAAGTGACTTAGGGAATTCAACGAAAAATAAGCAGTAGTGTATATTATACCACCGTACAGTGATTAGCAACCCAAATTTATTGGTGATAGGTCCTATTGTCGTAATGATACGTGGCGAGGCTTAGGAGAGGCCAATGTCTAGTAGTGGACGTATGTGGGCTGAAAGATAGATAGATAGACACGGTCTAATGCATGCCAGCACGAGTAAGTATCCCTGCTATCCTACCTATTCTATCATCTATCCTATCCTACGCTGCCTATCTCTGCTCATGGACTTCTATTTGAAGGGTGGGACACCACAGCTCAGTCTTCGATCTCATCTTCCATGGTAAGTGGCGGTATTCAAATTTTATTATCTACTAGCTAAGTCTTGCGGTGTTACCCGCGGTTATTGACGTACCGCGGGTGACGCCGCGGGGCGAAGCTAGTCTAAAAAAAGTAGCCTAAGTTACTTCTTATATCATCAGCTACCTATTAATGAAAGTTCCGTCAAAATCGAACGAAATCCAGCCGTTCCAGAGATTAGCCGAAACAAACACATAGACAGACAAAAATTGTAAAAAAATGTTAATTTGGTGTATGTACCGTATATATATATTCATATGCATGTAGTAAAAAGAGGTTATTTCAATATTACAGACACTCCAATTTTATTTATATGTATAGATGGGATTTTCGATAACCATTGAACACTGGGCGAGTCACTCTATATACTATTCACCTATCTACAGAAAAAATACGACAAAAAATTTGTCATTTACCCTAGTAAGTTGAGTCAAGATTGAAATCGAATTGCAATTAATTTGTCTGGTCTCTGAAATTAAGTTAAAGCAAAATAGCTTTCATGCCCCTCAGATAAGGGCGTCATTTGAATAATTGGAAACCTCAAATTCGTTGATGAACCACCTCGGGCGCCTTATATGGAGATGAACTGGACCTCGTATGTTTAAGTTTGTCGAAAGCTTAATTATGCGGTTTTAATTTGTATCCGAAAGCTTCATGTATGTGTTGATTTCCTTTGAGGGTTTTGTATAAAATATACGTTATATTTTCTCTATATTCCGAATGTATTTTGGAAACGCTAAAACCGTAATAAGATACCATGAATAACCTTAGTTCACAGTAAAAAGTATTAAAAAGTTTTAGGAGTGAAAAATAACTCAAATCACCAATGGACATGCAATTTAAGAAATTTTACAGGCTTTATTACCATGTTGTCCTCGTGCCGGATAATTGTTGGGTCAAAATCTTATCTTCTATTGAATCAATGTGCGGCATAGTCACATAAATCGAAGCTATAAATAAACACATCCAGCATACAAAAAATCTCTAATGAAAATAGAATGAACTGACCTGAAAATACAGGACGATCCTGCACATGGCTGTCCCAAAGAACCAGGTTTCGGTGACGTCCCAGAGCACAGTCGGCGGCAGGCATATCAATATCACCATAAAATCGGCCACAGCCAGATTCACGATGAAATAATTCGTGACAGTTCTCATGGAATGATTTCTATACACCGCTATGCAAACAAGCGCATTCCCTATCAGCCCGATCACAAATACTATGGCGTGAGTAGCTATGAGTACCCATTCGTAGGGCTGAGGGAACACGTAATCATTCAGCATCTCCATGTACTCCTCTCTGGTCAAATTGCAGAAGGCACGGTCGCCAACGCAGGGCTCTTCAGTGAAATTATCATATTCAGTTGTCATTTCGGTTGCATCTAGAAGCCTTCCAAATTCAGTTTCATTATTGCTTTGTTTCATTGTCTCGTTTAAATTTTTTAGGCTACTCCTCGAAGTGGTGTTATCGGCGGACCTTCTTACTCTGATGCTCTCTGGTATCGAATCGAAGTTTGAACTTAGGACGTAATTGCATATGATCAACATCGTGATTATGGCCAAGGATTCTTTTCTAAGTGCCATTTCGGTGTCGTCTTACAAATTTGGTCTCATGTTCCTCTCTGCTCGAGTGGCTTTGTCAGCATCTGAAAAGGAAATCGACTGTGAAAATTCGAGCCATTCACACGAACGTGACTTCGGTTAATGGGTGACGATTGTGCGTTAATATTTTTTCTGCTAAAGTGCTCGGGAAACTGTGGATGTTTCTTTACGAAATCGATTATGATTTAGTTTTTAAGCGATGTGCGATAATACGATAAAGTTAAAGGCACAAATAAATTTAGTTCTATATTTTAATAGTGAACGTACTATCGTTACTATTTTTAGTTATTATTAAAATTAAAACACTTGTTAACACAAAAACGCGTCGTCTTACAATACCCCGCCATCTCTCCCTGTTTGAAGCCATTCTGCTGCACACTCATTTAGGAGACCTCCCACCGTGGCTATAATTTTGTCCGTTTACCGCTTATTGGACGTCATTGACCACATCCATCTATTTTTTATACGTCCTACCACTATTTAAATAGCTAAATGATGCAGAATGTTACTAATGCAGACAGAGGTGAATCTATTTATCATCAGCCTGGAGACGTTAGCTGCTAAAAATACGCTCCTCCAAGGCTCGAGGTTACCGCTCCTATGCAGCCTGCATTCAGCTTCCTACAACAGTAGTAAATCAAGGCGACCGAGCCTTGATTGACCTTATACCCCGAAATCCTTTGCCCTAACATCCACATAATACGCACAGATTATTCTTAGAAACTATAATCAAACAGATTAACCGACGCAAAAGCTAACAGACCTTCTCTAATCAGGGCTCGAACAACCCTACTAAGGGATGGCCAATGTTTTTGAATAGTTCATTAACTTTGCTCAATAAGGGATGACACAGGCAGATGATAATTGCTTTGACCCGTGTTAATTACATTCCCAAGCTCGTTGATTCCTGATTGAAGTCAAAGAAGGCTTTAATGCTCGACACAATTAGTCAGGAATTATCGCTTACGGTTAAAGGATGTTGAATTTTGGCGGAAATGTTGTCTACCGCAATGTGTGGGCGTATGTTTAATGAGTTCTTGATTGTGTAGCGAACTGCGCTGTTCTGAGATTTGAAATATTGGAGTACAATCAATAGTGTATACTTCGAGCAGTCTCTTAACGGAATCCCGTGTCCGATTTGAAAATCAAGTCAGATAATTTTACATTACTGCTTGTGGTAGAACGCAATGGGTTGGGAATTGGGTACCTTCCATTATCTACCAATTTCTGCCACAAAGCAACTAGCTATACGGTCCAGTTTGAAGGGTAGCATAGCCACACAGGACATGGTGAATCCAGGAGGCATCCGTGATTCAAGACTATATTATTATAAAACCGTCAATAAAAACATTATCATTCATTAATAATTTGTCTGTCTTTCGATTAATAAAAGTCTTACCAACCATTTCGGTACTTTATGCATCCTTATTTTTGAAATTATACTTCTTTAGGCGCGTTATGAAAAGTTGATGAGAGTGAAATTTTGCGATGCGCACGCACCGTGACACTAAATCAACAGAATGAAGTTGCCCACTAAATCGCTCATTACAATACGACCGACGTAACTTGGCCAGTCTGAATATAGCCGCAGGTGAACTTTCCGAACCGTACCGAGAATTACCGAAACGATGTCAAGAAAAGGGATGTCCAATATGCGTGTTTGAGGATGTTGCTTAATCGATTTTTTTTTCAAATTGATTAAAATTTAAATAAAAAAAAAGAAATAAACTTAATAAAAATAAAGTATAACTTCTCACGCGCGTACATAAGTACACGCACCCTTTTTTTGCATTAAGAAACGCACTAAGCCACACATGGCGATCTCTTTCGAAGACAGCTGACACGTAATCCCGTAATTTGTCTTTAGTGTTTTCTAATTGTTTGTTTTAATGAAACACATCTCGAACTAATTTGTAATCCGGCTTCCTCAAAATAAAGGGACGGGTGCTCACGAGGATCACGAGCATATAAACTGTGCTTAATGTTAACCGTACCCACAGATCATCCGATACTAAGTGATTGCTCGAGTCTGTAGATATCATAGTTGCTATCCCTCTTGAGTAATGAGTTCGTAGTCACCATTACGTTGAATATCGGGTATCCTAACTTTCAAATCAGGTCGGAGCTTCCAATATGATCGGTGGCCCACTTGTAAGTCTGGGCTAATTCTAACGGAGTAACAGACCTCTTGAAAGTAAATAATATGCGGATACAATTCTATGGAACGGCTGTGGAAGGGTAACCGCCTCTGGTCCAGCAGTGTATTGCGAAACACCAGCGGCACGGCTTGACGCGGCCTGACGGGCTGCCGTATGGAGACAGCTGACGTAGAATCGTCGACTATCACCTCGTCGCCATGTCTCCCATACTTTTCCAGGTTATGTTTCGGGCGAGGGTGCATGCGCGCGTGGTAGTCTTTTACTAGATGAGACTTTAATTATGGCCACTGTGGCGGTAACCATCACAGAACACAAGATATTTGACAGATGCCTGAATCTCGCTTACGACATTTTCAAGATGAGCTTGCATATATACAAGTTCCGAACAACAACATTGGGACCGTCGGTCTACTGAGCAATATCACCCGCTCGGTGGAAGATCTCTCTTTCCGTCGTTATACCCCTAAACTGGTGATCTGCAATGGAACAATTGCAGCCTTCACACTCCATCATCAATGTGTCAAAAACATCGACTACCACAGTTCCCATATTCTCACAGTTAAAAACAAGTCATCAACACTAGCCCCAGAGCAAGCCAGCATCACACCCTCAACAGCCTAAAGCCATCGAGTTCTACATTATCCCTTGCACTTCATAGGCGCGGATGATCCGAAAGAAGAAACATGCGTACCTACTTTTAGTAAGAAAGTAACTTAATAGTTCATTGAGGAATTTTCCGAGATGATTCAGACAATTCCTCAAAGAACGCATCGGACGATGAGCATTCAATAATTCTTCGGTTCACGCAAGTCATAATCATTGTTACAACTATTTTTACATGCCGACTACAAGATACTACATATTTGTTCTTTGCGTACAAAGAATTGAAATATAAATGCCAATAATCGAGCTAGTTATCCCTACGTGACTAGTTGACGATCACTTAAGTCATCCGTGACCACGAAAATCGTAGTACTCGTCGTAACTTTGGATACAACCAAAGCGAAATAATAAAAGTTAAATTCAAAAACATTCAATATAGGCAACTGAATATGCATTTTCGTTTTTACCAAGTCATCATTAAAGAAAAGATCGTTCGCGTGACCTGAACTTCAGTCTGAATAATTCAAATACTTCGCACGAAAAACATGAAATGAAAAGTGAAAATTACTTAGCACGCGACAATGCCTTAAATTATGTGTGGCACGCGAACTTTCTGACTATATTTAGTTTTTTTATGACAGCTCACGAAAGGTTTTATATGTACACCTGCAGATTGACGTGATACGTGATAAAAAAGTAGCTGTTTTTAACCGCGAATGAACTAACTAGCTTAAAAAAATACCAATTTTGAAGCTATCTATCAGATAGGAAAATAACAAGATATACAACTGAGAGTTCTAGACTGGTAAATTTCTCGCTCAACTTGTCACGATTGTAATTTTTTTTTTTTATTGCTTAAATTGGTGGACGATCTCACGGTCCACCTGGTGTTAAGTGGTTACTGGAGCCAATAGACATCTGCAACGTAAATGCGCCACCCATAAGGTCTCAAGTATAGTTACAACGGCTGCCCCACTCTTCAAACCGAAACGCATTACTGCTTCACGGCAGAAATAGGCGGGGCGGTGGTACCTACCCGCGCGGGCTCACAAGAGGTCCTACCACCAGTAAAATACAATCAAATAAAAAATATATAATACATAACATCATATTATACCTATAATTCTGTTAGAATCGGTAAACATGAGCCGTCGTTAAGAAACTACCTCATAACACACACAATAATAAAGCTATTTGTCGAATGAATAACTCATAGTAATACATACATATTAATAATACAATCACAAAGGAAATTAATGTAACCCTAAGTAATTGCTTTTTTTATTGCTTTGTTCGTTACCGGATCCCATAGATGAGACATTTAGACATGAGGCTGAAGCAAAAATGACTGTACAATGTAAGTCGGATAATTACATAGTGGCAGATATAAAGAAGACTTGGCAACATAAGACTTGTTTGTGCGGACTCATGGTAGATTATATTGACAGTAAAATATCTAAATATCAGTTTTAAATGATTTATATACAGGGTGTGGTATGACTATGACTGTTTTGATTAATAAAATTAAATTACGTCTGTTTGTTCATATTTTTGTAGTATAACATAATAACAATGCATTAAGGTTGCTCTTGAAGTTAAGCCACGATTTTGTATTAGTGTGAAGAATTAATAAATAAATTTAAAAAAAAGCAGACTGTGTAGGGACTCGTATAGCCCGCACGGGTAGGTACCACCACCCTGCCCATGTCAGCCGTGAAGTAGTAATGCGTTTGGGTTTAAAGGGTGGGGCAGCCGTTGCAACTATACTGAGAGCTTAGAACTCATATCTCAAGGTGGGTGGCGGTATTTACGTTATAGATGTCTATAGGCTCCGTTAATTACTTAACTCCAGATGGGCTGTGAGCTCGTCCACCCATCTATGCAATAAAAATTTTAAAAATTACAAAAGAAAAAGTGTTTGTCTATGTAGCCAACGGTGACACTGATGCTTAGCTGCCTTCAAAGGAAGTCGTTTGGAGCCTCTGGGTCTGCGGAGGGACTTCGGTTCCCTCTGTATTTTGTACCGTATGTTCCATGGGGAGTGCTCTGAGGAATTGTTCGAGATGATACCAGCATCTCGTTTTTACCATCGCACCGCCCGCCACCGGAGTAGAGTTCATCCATACTACCTGGAGCCACTGCGGTCATCCACAGTGCGTTTCCAGAGATCTTTTTTGCCACGTACCATCCGGCTATGGAATGAGCTCCCCTCCACGGTGTTTCCCGAGCGCTATGACATGTCCTTCTTCAAACGAGGCTTATGGAGAGTATTAAGCGGTAGGCAGCGGCTTGGCTCTGCCCCTGGCATTGCTGAAGTCCATGGGCGACGGTAACCACTCACCATCAGGTGGACCGTATGCCCGTCTGCATACAAAGGCAATAAAAAAAAATTAAAAAAGAGTAAAAAATATGATAATAAATTTAAGCACTTCCGATCGATTAGGGTAAAGGGTCCTTGTTTATTGGTTGCTGGGTGGTGGTACCTACCCGTGCGGGCACGGAACATGCCCTACCACCAGTATCACTAGATAAGATATCTTGGGCTTGTTGAAGAAGAGCTTGAACTCGAAATCCATGAATAGAATGCATTAGCAGAGAGTAAACACAAATGAAGTTTTCTTATATTAGAGGCCATAATTCTTCTGGAGTCTCTGAGACCCTGAAGCATGAATAACAGTAAAATAGAAAGCTATTTATTCGTTCGTTCCTGTCAGGAATCTGTCTCTGTTTTCGCGAACCTTTCGCATTGTTTTCGGTGTATTTTACATTACAGCTCGATGCTCAGAGGCCTCCAAACAAATTTTATTAGCCATTAGATTCTTCATTAAGTATTCACAGCGAAATGCGGGTCGTAACATGAGTATATTACCGGGTTTGATGCAAAAAAAAGGGGTGGTTGATGGAACATTTTCTTCGAAACCTATTTTTTTTATTTCGTAGATGGGTACACGAGATTACATGGTGTAAAGTGTGGTTATCGGAGCCCGTAGACATCACCAAGTGAATGCCACTACCCTCCTTGAGACATGAGGTCGGAGTCTCAAATGCAATCCATGACAGCACTTTCACCCTTAAAACTGGAATATATTATTGATTCGGGGAGCAGAAATACGCGGCATCGCGGACTATCCATACCATCTCCTACTTCAAAAACGTTTATGGCCAAATTGTTTTTCTCAATTATTATCTAATTTATTACTATATTTATACTACATATTTTTATTACTATATACTAACAGTCCATGTGAGATTGAAGAGCTTAGTTTTTACTTTACATACACCCACCTCTTCCTCTCCTTAGATCCTCCCACCAAAGGTTGTTTTTCGCTGAAACCATGAGCACTTCGCGGCAGAGATGCGCGGGACGTTGAAATATACCCGCGTAATCCTACAATATTTAAGTCTTTAATTGTTATTATTTTCGGGTCGTTTGTGGGCACGAGTTCGGTATGCTGAATGCTGGCATACCAAGAAAAAAAACTACCGCCATCAAATCCAAAGACTCAGCGTAGTTGACTCGAGACGACGGCACAGAGAATCCTAACCCTAAGACGAGAATCGGTCTAGAAGAAGCAATCTCGCTCAACAGAACTGAAATTCTGAATCTAAGAATTCTTTCAATATTTTAGAAAACTATCATTAAAAAAAAACATGTATAAAATTCTGTCAACGAAAAAAAAAAACGTTGTTATGAACCGAATTATGAATCTAAAGTACCACTACAAAAGATAGGGGTTGACAAACAGCCTTAAGGAATGACCGAAGCGTCAACCCTACGGATAACAATCATACAACGTCCCCCGGGATTAAATTATCCAGTATAACAAGACCTGCAAACCCGTTCTAGAATTATAAATGAACCAAACCACACCTTACACAAGCGTTACAATAAATGTGTGAAATGACAGAAAATTAGAATAACAAAAAAAGAATCTTATTTATTTCAGCAAGTTAAAATGAGAATCATCATTATCATCTCAGTTCACGGCAATCTCCAAATGATCTCTAGCGCGGCCAGTCTGTTGCCAACTGCATTCAACATGACTCACCGTTCACTAGGTCTTCGGTTCATCACATAGAAAATAAGAATATCATTATTTAAGTCAATTAAAAATGCGATATTAAGGATTTACTCAAAAACTACTGGTCGAATCTTGACATAATTGTTGCGGACCTCTTTGCTATTTTGATAGCTGATGTAGCCAGGGGCAGAACCAAGCCGCTGCCTACCGTTTAATACTCTCCACAAGCCTCGTTTGAAGAAGGACATGTCATAGCGCTCGGGAAACACCGTGGAGGGGAGCTCATTCCATAGCCGGATGGTACGTGGCAAAAAAGACCTCTGGAAACGCACTGTGGATGACCGCAATGGCTCCAGGTAGTATGGATGAACTCTACTCCGGTGGCGGGCGGTGCGATGGTAAAAACGATATGCCGGTATCATCTCGAACAATTCCTTTGGCTTTTGACGTTGTTTGTTGTTAATTTTTTACCTATTTCTTTCTGTTAGCTTGATTTTCTTTTTTATTAAAAAACTAGCTGACCCGGCAGACTTCGTAGTACCTCAATCGATAAATAAAAGACAAACATAAGGAATCCGTCCGACGGGGGGACATCAAAGGAAAAACAAAATTATTATTTTTATTTAATTCCGAGCATTTTAATTAATTTATCTACCTTTTAAACCTTCTCTGGACTTCCACAAATAATTCAAGACCAAAATTAGCCAAATCGGTCCAGCCGTTCTCGAGTTTTAGCGAGACTAACGAACAGCAATAGATTTTTATATATGTAGATAGATAATCATTCTTCAACTTGTATCATCGTTTTATCATTTGCAGAGATTAATTTGGTGTGTTAATTTCAATAATTTTAATTGGAACCACTTAAGAAGCATAAGCTGTCATGGCCGCATCAAATTATAGTCCTAACTCGGCTCACGCAAAAGCCAATCACTGCCGGCGCCCTTGGTAGGTCAATACCTATCTATCCGACCCACTAACAGTTTAATTAGACGCTTAAAGCTCTAACACATGATGCATAGGTAAATTTACTCATCGAACTCGTGAAAGAGTTCGTCGTGAAACCTCGCGAGAAACTATGCCCACTGGTTTTCTTGCCAGATCTTCTTAGCGGGCTGCGATTCCGATCTGATAGTAAACGCACTCACGAACAGCTGCTTTTGATCTATCAGGTCTACTTTGACGGCTGTCTGGTGTAGTGGTAAGTGACATGGTCACTACACAAGGGGGTCGCGGGTTCGAATTCCGCCAAGGGAAGATATTTGTATGATAAATATAAATGTCTTTTCCAGGGTTATGGATGTATATTAAATATATGTATGTGTATAATAAAAATCTTACATTTATATCCGTTATCTGGTACCTGTAACACAAGTTCTTTATGAACTTATCACGGGACCAGTTAAAGTGGGGTGAAAAAAAAAAAAAAATCCTACTCCCACTTGTCCTGGCAAAGATGGGAAGACGTTTGGAACTCCAATCACCCTTCCAAATATATAAAGCACTCGCGGCCCGCTCCGGCTCCGCTTGGGTCTTTGACAAAAAAATTCTAAATTAAATATTATAATACACACACATCGACCTTTCTATTTGCGTCAGGTTGCTAAAAAAAGAAACTTATAAAGTATTATTATTTGAATGAACTTTTATTTTCATTTAAATGATTTTTTTTATCTCTTTTTTTATGATTTTTATGTTACCATTTTTCTAATTTTCGTGAAAAGGTCCTACATACACAACAAAAGCCATTGAATTTATTGAGTCAGAGCTTCTCTGTGACGTTGTTTTATTTTTTTAAATAAAATAACACTCAATGCGGCATAACTATAATAGTTAGACATAAGTTGTCGCGACACTTTTTTTAAATAATAATGTGTTCTACAAACTCGTAGTGCATCATTTTATTTTATCATCAATAGTTTTCGCAGGGCACGCGATGTAAAGAATATTTTAGGTAATTTGTTTACATCGTGGGTTACATTATTGGAATTTTAGAAAGGATCCCTATTTTTTTTTCAAAAAAGATTAAGATAGCCTATGTCACTCGGGAATCAGGGTCATCCGCGGGTATCGCACCGTCTCCTTCGAGGCGGCGTGTGTTTTGGCGGGGACGCCGCCATGGGAGCTGGAGGCGGAGTCGCTCGCTGCCGACTATCGGTGGCGCAGCGAGCTCCGTGCTCGGGGCGTGGCGCGTGTCCCCGAGAGTGAGCTGAGGGCGCGGAAGGCCCATTCTCGGCGGTCCGTGCTCGAGTCGTGGNGAAAAAAAAAAAAAAAATGTCACTCGGGAATAGTGAAGCTTCCAAACAGTGAAATAATTTTTCAAATCGGTTCAGTAGTTTCGGAGCCTATTCAATACAAACAAACAAATAAATCTTTCCTCTTTATAATATTAGTATAGATGACAATATATATAATGCTTAACATATTTTCTTTGTCTAAATATCGTGTTAAATAAACAGCTTTAAAAGCTCACGAATGGCGAACGTAAAAAGTTTCAAGGGAAATTAATAAGCGAGATAACAAGAAAACTTTTTAATATTCACGTTGCATTTAAACAGGACATTTAAGAAGGACTTTAATTAAACTTTAGTCCTATTAAGTTCCTCGCTGGACGGCGTATTATGAGTCCGCACGGGTAGGTATCACCGTCTTGTCTATATATCTGCCGTGTAATGCGCATTTACCTTTGAAGAATGGGAGAGTCGTTGTCCAATCCAAATTCTCAATAAATAAATAAACGAGATTGGAGAGACAATCTACTATCCACACGGGTGGGTACCACCATCCCGCCTATTTCTGCCGTGAAGCAGTAATGCGTTTCGGTTTGAAGGGTGGGGCAGCCGTTGTAACTATACTCAGACCTTAGAACTTATATCTCAAGGTGGGTGGCGCATTTACGTTGTAGATGTCTATTAGCTCCAGTAACCACTTAACACCAGGTGGGCTGTGAGATCGTCTACCCATCTAAGAAAAAAAAAAAATCATTTGTTTGTACAAATCACCCTAACACTAGACTAGATTCGCGCGGGCTTTTGCTACTTCCTTAAGGTTCTCCATACGCAATGTTTTTCAGACTAATTATTCAGGTAGCTCTTATTACAAAATCTATTAATACAGTAAAACAAATCGTATTTTTGATTGGTCGATTTCAAAGCTTAGAGCTTATATTTCAGACTTCTTCAAACGAGGCTTGTGGAGAGTATTAAGCAGTAGGCAGCGGCTTGGGTCTGCCCCTGGCATTGCTGAAGTCCATGGGCAACGGTAACCAATCACCATCAAGTGGTCCGTATGCTTGTCTGCCTACAAAGGCAAATAAACAAAAAAAAAAACACCCTCAAATTTACGGTACATAATAATATAATCTTCGTAATTCCAATAGAGTTTTTCTTATTAAATTTTATCCACGCGGCTTATTTTGCCTAACGAGCCAACCGATGCGATTTCTTTTCAGCAAGCCACTAATTAATGTACGATGATGGACAGCTGTTGGATGTTTAGCATAACATGTTTTAGAAAAAAAAAGCAGAAATGTTAAACAATACTAAATAATATTTTTAATTTAGAGCGCTGAAACGGACAGCCCTTGATTATAAGCAGACGCTTGTTGATGAAAGGCGATTGCATGCAGCAGAGATGCGAATGTTGCTATGGATGTGTGGAGTAACGAGAATGGATAGAATACGGAATGAATATGTTAGAGGAAGTCTGAAAGTGCCACCTGTGACAGAGAAGCTGAGGAGTACGCGTTTTGGGATGGTATGGACATGTGACGAGACGAAATAAAAATGAGGTTGGTAAGAGAGTGTTAACTATGAATGTGGAAGGATATAGAGGAAGAGGTAGACCTAAGAAGAAATGGATAGATTGTGTGAAAGACGATATGGGTAGGAGGGGAGTGAGCGAAAAATGGTATATGATAGAAGAGTATGGAAGGAGAAAACATGTTGCGCCGACCCCAGGTGACTGGGAGAAGGGCAGGATAATGATGGTGAATGCTTGTTGATGTATTGTAACGGCTTATATTGTGGCTCACCGTCTGTAGATTTAATAATTAGACACGTGCTCAAAGTGTTTATTGTTTTGAAGCACCACGAAAAGGACAGCCGTACTCTTCAAAAGAGAATGACCTGTTGACAGCATTACAAGTATGCCCACTCCCCAAAATAATATTAGGTCTGGTAATGCCACACGGTTATTCTCTTTCAATATACCTTGGGCAGCGAAGGTCAAGTACCTAAGAGTCACCCTCGATAGAGCGATGACTTTTCGTTCCCTTATCAAATCAGTCCGCGATCGAGCTCTATTTATACTGGGTAGTCTCTATCCGATGATCGAAAAGTGAAGTAAATTGTCGCTTCGTATTAATGTGATACTCTAAATAACTACTGTTAGGAGGCGGCTGGCGTCAGTCTTGTCAAAAAAAAACACAAATCCTTTTCTACAATACTGTTCTATTAAAAAAAACACGTGAGGCACTCGGGGACTGCCGCGGTAAAGCTATTGCATAGCATTTTTTATCAACTTACGCAATTATAATTAGGCATTAATAATTTAATATTAAAACAAAAATAATAAAATAAAACAACGCTATATTTAGAAAAATTAACAAAAGCAAAACATTAACTGTCCCCTTCACACTCATAAGCTAGACCGCGCGAGAGAGAGATGGGCAGACTTTTCATGATGCGCATGCAGTGTGACGTCACGCCACGCGCTTATTCACAAACACTACGACATAAGAGCAACGTGTGAATGTGTTGAACACGAGCTACATGGTAGGCGGAGTGAGGGTGTTAAGTTTTATTTTCGTTACGGAATTTCTTGATTCGGAATGATTTTATTTCGGAATATTGAAATTCCATGAAAGAAATTAATAACTGCATGGTAGTAGATAGCGAGGAGTAGGAGGAGTACGAGATGCCTCAAGTAATTAAAGAAAACTTAAAAAAAGTCTGGTATTTATTTACTATTATATTTCATTTTATTATTTCGCAGTAAACATTATCGTAAGCTCGTGTCTGATTTGTTTTTTCGGTGGTTATAACAGTATGTGGATATAACAGTACGTTCATGATTTATGAAAATGTACCGTATTTATACCAATACTCTTAAACTTATACAATTCCATTTCTGCAGGATAGCCGTGGCAGAGCCATTATATGTGAAGGATGTAGATCTTCACTCTCCGGAGTAGAGTTCATCCATACTACTTAGAGCCATTGCGTCCATCTACAGTCCGTCTCCAGAGATCTTTTTTGTCACGTACCATCCGGCTTTGGAATGACCACTGTGTTTTCCGAGCGCTATGACATGTCCTTCTTCAAACGAGGCTTGTGGAGAGTATTAAGCGGTAGGCAGGTGCTTGACTCTGTTCCTGGCATTGCTGACGTCCAAGAGGGACGGTAACTACTCACCATCAGGTGGGCCGCGTGCTCGTCTGCCTACAAGGGCAATAAGCATAAACAAAAAAATAAACATCTCAAGATTTAAACTACCTAATTTAAATTTCATTTTTTGTTTTGTTTTGACATTTTTTCTTTTACACACGCGGGAACAAAAATGTTTTCCACTTTATTATTGAAAACAGATATTGACAAGTGTCAATATGTGTTACTGAAAAAAGAAAATCGGTCAGCGAATAAAGGGGAAAATTGTTTTCTCTTTGCCCATTTCTGTATAGACTAACATCTAATATATAAAATTCTCGTGTCACAATGTTCGTTCCCATACTCCTCCGAAACCGCTTGACCGATTCTCATGAAATTTTTTATGCATATTCAGTAAGCCTGAGAATCGGCTACTATCTATTTTTCATACCCTTAAGTGATAAGGTACCACCCCTAAGATTTTATTTTTATTTTTTGGACAATTTTTTTTTTTGTTATAATGAGACATTATTTGGTTGAATGAGGTATTGTTATTTTTATATTCCTTCATCGTTCACAGCGCTACATGCCTCTTTCACTCATCTACCACATCCTTACACACTTACAATAAGTTAGTTTTTTTTTTCTACACTAGAAATTCCCTAGAAATCGTATATATGGCAAAACAACGTTTGCCGGGTCAGCTAGTATTTTATAAATACTTTGTAAATGCCTTTGTAGCCTGTTTTATAAATAACTGCCTATTGTAAAAGAATATTTTCGTAACAATTATGTTTGTAACGCGCTTATTCTCGAAAGCTCAACACGAAAATTAACAATAATTTCATCATCAAACAATAATATACTGTTTACAATTTCCTTTGTTAGATACACGTCCGTCAAACGATTTCAGTCGGCCTTTGAAAAAAGATTACAGCAACATCCGGTAGATTGTTCTATAACAATAAGACGAAGCAACTTCTGGTTCAGTGTGCGTGTTCTTTAAATATTAATCATTGGACACTCGGTTACATGTACCGCTATTTTTAAATTTTTTAACTAATTGCATTTAAGGTCTGGCCAGATATTAATAGGATTGACACTCTGAAATCAGGTCTCTTTTTTTTTTTTTTTTGGTCAGTAGGAAATCTACTGGGGACGGTGGGCGGAGCGTGTCGGAGTCGAACCGACTAAAACCTCCTGTCGCTCAACAACCAACGTCCAAACCTCACATGAGACAGAACTCATGAAAAGGCCAAGGGGGGAAAGTGGAGTGTTTAGTGCGGAGCACATCTCTGTTGCCGGACTGGCGGTCGTCGGCGCCACGACCACCAGCCATCTCGGTCGGCAGGCTATCCGGAGCCCGTCTAGATGGCGCCGGTTAGAGTGACTTATCCTACGGAATACCCAGCTGGGTCAGAACCAGCGTGGGTCGAGGATAGCCGGCCTTCCATCACCCGGATGCTCTTTCGTAAAACGCGTGCAGAGCAGCTTGCACGTCGTCTTCTTAGGTCCCCCTCGCCGGTCCCCAAACCGACATGTGAAGGGGACCCGAAACACTTAGAGGGCCAGGGCTTGGGCGAGATCTGCCTCTCTGGCCCCCGCTCGAAGGCGGCGGGCTTGCGCGTCTCTAACGCGCCCCGCTGAAATCAGGTCTCAAGGTTGTGGTATTTGCATTGTCTATGAACTCTACGATGTATATGCACGCCGATAACCAGAACTCCAAATCGTCCATGAGCCTTTTTAACAGTTACGAAAACTCAAATGAGTACCTAAAAATTACAGTTTCATTACATTAAATTTACTATAAATGCAGTTATTGTTAGTGTCAATCTAAGTGCTTGATGTTAGGTATTTTCATATCAATACATTAGCAATAGAAACTACAAAGTCTATCTATCTAGCCACAATGTACTACTATGACAACAGGAAATTTAAATAGATACTTATATACTTAATGAATTTAATACATATTATTTTTCAGCGCATCAATAAGGGATGTAGCAGTGAAATATCTATACCTAGTCAGGTCATAAGTATTGTCACACAGGAAAAACTTTTCTTTTAGAATGCTGGCCACAAAAAAGTTTATTGAATTCGAATTTCGAATTGTTCATGAAAATAAAAATGTATACTTTTAGAATTTAACTCATTTTTAAATATGGAGTGGACGCTTAAAGAAGACCGTGTTGCAGTTATTGCGTTGCATCGTTGTGGTTACGCGCCAATTCAAATTTTTAACATACTGAAAATTTTTAATATAACCAAAAGATTCGTTTATCGTACCATCAAACGATACAATGAAGACTCTAGTGTAGATGACAGGTCAAGAAGTGGTTGCCCTCGGTCTGTTAGGACTCCAGCAGTGATAAAAGCTGTGAAGGCGCGAATTCAAAGAAATCCCAAACGTAAGCAGAAATTGTTGGCCCTTCAGATGGGGTTAAGCAGAACCACGCTGAAAAGGGTGTTAAATGAAGACTTAGGGCTTCGGGCATATTGAAGAAAAACAGGACATCGTTTGAATGCTCGTCTAATGGACCTGAGACTGAAGAGATGCCGCGCTTTGTTGAAGCGGTACGCGGAAAAAAAATATCGGGAAATTCTTTTTTCGGATGAAAAAATTTTTACCGTAGAAGAGAGCTACAACAAACAAAATGATAAGGTAAGAAAATATACAGCTTTTAGTTAATCTATATATTAATACGTGAAGCAAAAACTTTGTATCCCTTTTTACTAAATTGCGCGGACGGAGGAGTATGAAGTTTTCCACACTTATAGAGAATATAGAGAAGAAGTGCACAATGCTAATATTTTTTTAAAGTAATGCATAAAAGATACATTAAATCAATAAAGAAAACATTACACACACTACATACCATATATACATACCATATGTGACGCACACACGCAAGCATACTATTTATTGTCAAACTTTTGTTCTTGACGTCTGTTGTCAAATTGAGAATAGATTAAATATTGTTCGTCTTTGTTAATATTTTTTATAGTGTAGTCTTGGCGAAATTTGTGATTATAGAAGTATAAAATACAATCATAATAGTGTACAAACTTACAATTCCAATTAAATATAGTCGAATTTCGACTACTGCGGGACCTCTAGTAAACATAGAACTTTACAATTTCAGAAACATTGTCAAGATTGCAACTTTGATGTTTCTTTTGCAATAATTCATATCACAGTAGCCAAAATCACTAAGCCAATCGTGCGACTAAAGGATGAAAAGGAATTGCAAATTATAATTGCCTTTTCCGAGAATAGAATTCAATTCGTGAAATAAAACAATGTCACCGGACCGAAGATTTTTGAGCGTTCGAATAAAAATGTAATTAAAAAAATACAATATTAAAACAGAAAGCGAACTTAAAACTTTACGACTTAATTAACCGCCGGAGCTTTAACGTCCGTCGTCATAAAAGCTTTTACGAGTAAATTAATTGAATTGAAAAAAGCTGTGAACAACGTTTCTGCTGAGGCAGTGATTTGGTTTGTCGAAAAGTGGTTTTTGATTGGTCAATGTTATTGATTGGGTTACAAAACATTTATTTGTAAGAGAAATCGCGACGGGTTAATGTCGGGTTTACCGGTGGTAGGACGTCTTGTGAGTTCGCACGGGTAGATACCATCACCCTGCCTATTTCTGCCGTGAAGCAGTAATGCCTTTCGGTTCGAAGCGTACGTTACGTTACAAAGGGGCAGCCGTTGTACTGTAAGAACTGAGACCTTAGAACTCATATCACCAGGTAGGTGACGGCATTAACGTTATAGATGTCTATAGGCTCCGGTAACCATTTAAGACCAGGTGGGCCGTGAGCTCATCCAGCCGCCGCGGTTATCCATCTATGAAAGAAAAAATAATAATTATAATGTCTTATTAAACGGCTCCAACCCAAAATTACTCGAACAAGAACATCTGCGTATTTAAACATCTGATGTCGGGGCTAAGAGACAATAAACGTTTGTCAAACTTAGTTACGATTCTTATATTGCATACGTAACGTTAATGTTACAGTCCTACATTCTGTACGAGACAAAAGGGCCTCCTGTAGCGGGAGCGTGTACAGAAATTAGCGTTGGGAAGTGGACTTGTGTGCTTCGTGACTGAGTAAGGTGTGGTACGTTTGCTAGCGGGAATTTCTTTTTATCGCACCATTTCCTGCACAGTGATATTAACAATAATCTATTCATTACTGAATAAAAAGAGCATAGCGTTGTTGTCAAACCAAAATCTGCTATGTGCACTTTTTGAGATTTTTACTTTTTGACCTTTTCGTATAGTTCACAGCCCTATTTACAGTATAAAAAAAAACTGTTATGTGTCTATAGCTTTAATATTTATCTATAGCTTTCATTTGATATTGTTCTTAAAAAATCACGTTCATAAAAAAAATATACGAAAATGTTTTTACTCGTTGATTCAAAATAGAGTTTTTGCCCATAGCTGATTTTAGTTTGATAGCGACGATAGCTTCTTTTGGGATTACGCAGTATAGTTGTCAAATATATTAATACAATCAATGAAAACTAATGTCTAATCTGCAACGGCCGTCTGGTGTAGTGGTAAGTGACATGGTCACTACAAAGGGGGGTCGCGGGTTCGAATCCCGCCAAGGGAAGATATTTATATGATAAATATAAATGTCTTTTCCAGGGTTATGGATGTCTATTAAATATATGTATGTGTATAATAAAAATCTTACATTTATATCCGTTATCTGGTACCTGTAACACAAGTTCTTTACGAACTTATCACGGGACCAGTTAACGTGGCGTGATTGTTAGTAAATATTTATTTATTTACTTAATTTATTTATTTAACGTAACTTTCTTAAAGTATTAGGTTAGTATTTTAGTTCTTGAAACTATTATCATCACATTTACCGAAATACTTATTAAACAATTGAGGCACCAGGTAAACTCTTAAGATACCAAGTAGGTAGACTGGTGATACGAACGTTATTCGTAGCTTTTACATCTGCAAAATTTGTTGGAACCAAGTTCCTTATGGGACGATGCGAAGGGGTACCCTAACCGGGGAAAACGAGCGTAACGTAAGATTTTTATTGGTTTTGCACACAGTGTACGACTTAACTTTGTTATAACGTACAAATTAGTAATGCACATAGTGTACGACTTAACTTTGTAATAACGTACAAAAAATAACATTTTTATCATTCATTGACCACGATATCAGAGCGTTCGTGTGCGCAATACACTATAGTCCAAGATCCTAGGGCCCCCAGACGTCACGTATTTTCTGACGAAATGTGGCCGATTGCGTAGTGTTAGTATGTACCTTGCTTAGACGGCCAATTTTCAGGTATCAGGTACTCAAGGTACATAGGTGCATAGCTCAGCATAGGTAGAAAAAAAAAAAGATAAACAAAATCGCTGTAACAAGAGCCGCGACCTTAGTACCTTAATATTCGTGCAAGCTTTTATATTATACTAATGGATTTAGCAGATACGCCTTTTCATTGTAGACACACAAACGAGACAAGTTGTTGAAACAAATTTAAAGTTTTTCTTTTTTTTTTTTTTCATTTCTAGTCGCTCGTTTTGCGACGCTTTGTTGTTTCCGAGAGAAAATTGTTTTTGTTTGACTTACCGTTGCTCTCGTGTGCCGCGAAATTTAAATTAACTTTGACTTCTGGCTTGTCATTTTGTTTGTTGAAGTTATTCGCATTTGTTTCTGCGCCTTCGTATGTAAAGCGCCTTATTCACGATCCATCTTGCTGTACGTCCCGCCAAGGCCATGCACGATGCACGATGCATTTAGCGCTTTATTCACGATCCATCACGGCTGTACGTCAGCTCAGGCCGCGGTGCTGGATGTATCAAGCGCGAACAGAATAAATGGAACGAATTAAATGAGGGTTTTAATTTATTTAAAATGCCAGCTGTTTTATCAAAACGCAACAAAAATGCGAGTCCTTCTGATGTTGTCAGCAGCAGCAGAAGAGAGGCAAAAAATAGCAAGAGGTTTTGGAACAAGATGGAACAAGATGGAACGTGAATAAGGCGCTTAAGTTCGTATGTGTATATTACAATGAATATTATTAAAGCGCACGGAATCTCTTATCATAAGTTAGTGCACCGTAGAACGTATTTTAAATCAAATGCTAAAATAAAAGTGTTCTTAACTACATCGTGTCGAATCGATTGCATTAAGTTATAAATCGATTAATAAACATACACGTAACTTCAACATGATATTGATTTACTTATCAAAACGCCACGTGTTTTTTCAATCTCTCAAATCATAGATTTTCATGGTAATCTCTAAGTTTATTATTGACTAGCGGCCCGCTCCGGCTCCGCTCGGGTCTTTAACAAAAATTTCAACGATATTTGACGTTGTTTTATTTTTTTAAATAAAAGAACACTTATTGCGGCATAACTATAATAGTTAAACATATACTGTCGCGATACTTTTTGTAAATAATAATGTGTTCTACAAAATCTTAGTACATTATTTTATTCTATCATAAATAGTTTTCGCAGGGCACGCGATGTAAATAATATTTTAGGTAATTTTTTTACACCTTGTATTATATTATTGGAGTTTTAGTAAGGATCCCTAATTTTTTCAAAAAAGATTATAGCCTGTGTCACTCGGGAATAGTGTAGCTTTCAAACAGTGAAAGAATTTTTCAAATCGGTGCAGTAGTTTCGGAGCCTATTCAATACAAACAAACAAATAAATCTTTCCTCATTATAATATAAGTATAGATAATTTACAAACGCGATACCTTTGTCACGCCAATTACGGAGGCATAACCCAAACAATTGAGATCCGCTAACACATAAAGTTCTTAATGACCTAAAAGACAATGAGGGAATGAGTTTTTTTATTATTACCACGACGGGAAGACATGCAAACGACCCACCTGGTGGTTTTTTTTTATTGCCCTTGTAGGCAGACAAGCACACGGCTCACCTGATGGTGAGTGGCTACCGTCACCCATGGACCTCAGCATTGTCAGGGGCAGAGCCAAGCCACTGCTTACCGCTTAATAAAAATAATTAGGGTCGCTGGACACCAGCAATACCAGGAGCAAAACGAAGCCGTTGAATTTCCAAGCCTAAAGAAGGACATGTAACCCTCGGAAATACCGTAGAAGGAAGTTCATTTTAGAGCCGCGTGCCAAGAAGCAAAAATGATCGCTTAAAACGCCCTGACGCCGAACGCAGCCGTCCCGAATGATAGAATTAATTTTCCTCGCGTGGCGGGTGGTGCGATTGTATAGAGAAGATGATGAGATTATCTGGAACATTTGTTCAGAGCAAGCTCGCTCCGGATGGTTTCATTTTGTGAGTATTATTCCTTTTATATTTTCCTGTACTGTAGTTGTTATTAAACAATTATAAAAGACAATAATGCAAAGCGTGTGTAGTAATTAAAATACTGCTGCATTGTTCTTCCGCCGGTTCTTTTCGGAACTATGGCTATTTTTCGGAAACGATAATAGAGATAGTTTTGCACTAAACAAGCATACCTGTTAACGCCTACGAAATTTTAAGGAACAAATTCTAAAAACAATACGTCTTAAACATTTTAAAATGATATCGCTCGGCAACCGTCGTAGAATAATTAATATTATATCATGTTCCTAAAAAAACTAATTTCTGGAAGCATAGATTGTAGCCACTTACTTCAGAAATATCTTGGCATAAATATAGATTCAAAATTAACCTTTACTAATCATGTAAAATACATAATTGACAAAACCAAAAAGCTTTTTAATAAACTAAAGATATATGTTCGTCCCACCTGGGGAATTCATCCTGAAAATGTTAGAACCATTTACCAACAGGTCATTGTACCGATCTTGTCATATGGAGCGTCCATCTGGGAACNACACTTTTACAAAACATTATATTAACCACTTACAAATTTACATGACATCTTAGTTTCGTTCATTTCCATATCAAGTTATATATTATATTTATATACTGTCTACTGAAAACCCCCCTTAAATTATTTTAACTCTCATAATAATTATATTCTAATATTTAAATACCTATGCATCTTGTTAAATTTCGAAGTAGTCAATAGCGTCGAAATTTAATAAAAGTATCTATTAGCTTTAACAAAAAAAAAAAAAAAAAAATACTTCAGAAAATCAACTTTAGCGTTCCATACCACTGCCCACGGCATCCTATCACAAAAAATTTCCATATTCCCGCAAGTAGAACAAACCTCCTTAGATATTCCCCTTTATTAAAGATTTGTAGTGAATATAACCAAATATGTGCATTAATTGACGGCATCGACATTTTTAACGACACGTGTCCTGGTCTCAAAAACAAACTAGTATCCAAGTTCCTTTGTTTATAATTGATGAGAGAATGTTAAGTAGTTAACTCTTGTTTTCATGTTCTGTTCAAATTTTTTTTTTGGTCGTACTGTAAGCATTTAACATTTTCCGCTGTTTGTAAAATTGCTGTAACATGTCATAGTGTATTATAAGAGATTGCTGTACATGCCTGTAACTAGCTTACATACCAGTATTTAATTGTATACATGTTAATTTTAAGCTTGAATGTTTTGTGTGTATTGCTGTTGGTGTGTCTAAATAAATAAATAAACAATGTGAAATTTTTATTTATGTTTACCTATACCATTTACACATCAAAAAATCGCCGTGTCAAGCAAGCTAACTTGTTCGAAACATAAAAAAATTAAGAAAAAACCTGTATAAAGGAAATATAAGCTCAAGATCGATTTGAAAGTTTTATTCAAGAAACCCAAGCATCCAACAATTGTATAATATTTACTGATGGTAGGACCTCTTGTGAGTCCGCGCGGGTAGGTACCACCGCCCTGCCGATTTCTGCCGTGAAGCAGTAATGCGTTTCGGTTTGAAGGGTGGGGCAGCCGTTGTAACTATACTGAGACCTTACAACTTATATCTCAAGGTGGGTGGCGCATTTACGTTGTAGATGTCTATGGGCTCCAGTAACCACTTAACACCAGGTGGGCTGTGAGCTCGTCCACCCATCTAAGCAATAAAAAAAAAACCTGTCAAAATGTGCTCGATAAATCTGGAGATGTCGATCTGTGGATCTGTGGATGTATCGACTATAAAAGCGTTGCAGAGATGACACGAAGACAGTAATCGGATCACCTGAAGGGAAGCGGAAGAAGCGAATTGAGAATTTTAAAGTGTTCTTTAAGTGTTTTAAGTTAAATAGAGCTTTAATCTGTACTTCGGTAGAAATTTAATTTACCGAAACCCAGCGCGTAACAGTAGGTATAATGCTTTAAATTTTTATCTCATACTAGCTAACCCGGAAGACTTCGTAGTGCCTCAATTGATAAATAAGAGACCTAAAATTTGGAACATATTAAAAAAAAAAAACAAATTATTTTTATTTTTATTTAATTCCGAGCATTCTCATAATTATCTAGCTTTTAAACCTTCTCTGGACTTCCACAAATAATTCAAGACCAAACTTAGCCAAATCGGTCCAGCCGTTCTCGAGTTTTAGCGAGACTAACGAACAGCAATTCATTTTTATATATATAGATACAAGATTATTTGAATACGAGCATTTAAATTAATGAAAACCTATACATTTTCTCTGCGTCCGTATTCACGTTAAGAAACGCACTGAACTGTATAGGGTGCCCGATTTCGAAAAGAGTAACTGACGCGTTATTTCCTGCGCGTGTTGCCAGATAGAGAGATGTTTTAAAAATAATGTTTAGTAATGTGAAAACGCGTATTTTTTGTTTGTTTCACAAACTCTTTTGGCGTATGCTTGGTTAGTTTATGTAACGTCTAGTGTGGTATGTGTTATCGCAGCTACGACCGTTACGAAGCGAATTAGGTCACAATCTAGCTGGTAACACAACGCGATTTCAACTGAGTTACTCAAATCAAGACTATGAAGGTGGACGATTGCCACCGCTACCAATACTTTGTTCAATTAGTTCTATATACTTAGTCTGGCCATAAATAGTGTTACAATTAAAAATAAACAAAATATTACATTTGAATTTGGAATCTGTCATTTTTATATGATTGCTCATTAAGTTTTCTCATTTTGGCGCCAATACATTGTACAATATTTTGCGATATTAAAATGGAGTGGGGTGATAAAGAGAACCGAATCGCTGTGATTGCATTACACAAAGTAGGTATGGAGCCAAATGCAATTTTTAAAACTCTCCATACGCTTGGTAAATGCAGTTAGTAAAATGTTTGTGTACCGGGCCATTAATAGGTGCAATAAGACCTCCTCTGTTTGTGACAGAAAAAGATCGGGCCGTCCACGTAGTGTTCGTACGAAAAAGGTGGTCAAAACAGTAAGGGAAAGAAATCCTGTCCGAAAGCAAATCTCGGGAGATGAAGATAGCACCTAGAACCATGTCGCGTATTTTAAAAGATGACTTAGGACTTGCAGCCTATAAGAGACGTACTAGAACACGCTAAATTACGCCTATACATAGAACGAAACCGCTTAAATTAAATATAATAAGCGAAAAACACGCAACTTCCGTGAAGCATTAATCTTATCAACTACACATAAGCATCAATCACTAAAAAAAAAATTTCCTGTGTGCTTTCGTGAAAAGTTCGCGAATAGGGCGATAGCCTCGCTGATACTGAGTTGTTGAATTTCAACAATAAATCATTTAGCTGACAGGTTTCGGGGTCGAATAGGGGTAGTGACACCCCTATTTTAAATATTCGCCAGGGTCAAAATGGTTAGGTATGTGAAACTCAATTTATTTTTGGCTTCAGACGTCCTCAGACTTACGACCTCATGGTGTAGTACCAAGTGCTTACTGGAATCGATGGGTATTTAGCTTGCGACATCGAAGTCTTGTTTTTATCAAGCGCTTATTGAAGTTTTTTTTTTATTGCTATTGCTTAGTGGTTATCGGAGCCCATAGACATATACAACGTAAATGCGCCACCCACCTTGAGATATAAGTTCTAAGGTCTCAGTATGGTTACAACGGCTGCCTAGCTCTTCAAACTGAAACGCATTACTGCTTTACGGCAGAAATAGGCGGGGCGGTGATACCTACCCGTGCGGACTCACAAGAGGTCCTACCACCAGTAAGTATGTACCACAAGGTAAGACTGTAGGGAGCACAATACGGCTCACTATTATTATGTTTTTATTATTATCATTATACCGTAAGCCGGACGGGTAGATACCACCACTCCAGCTATTTCTGCCGCAAACATAATCAAAAGGTCCAATTTGACATTAATAATTGATGCTTCGAACTCGTTACTCATAGCGAGTGAGGCTCAAGCCGTGATGACCATGGGCTACAGTGACCACATAAGCTATGAGCTCATCATCTATCTAACTTGATAAAGAACACACACACACAAACCGTTCTCACTCACCCAAAGAGTTATAATGCACAAAAAACCAACTTAAATGCAAATACGTGTCATAAATATTTACTAGTTTGTCATCCGAGTCATACACTAAAATACGCTCACAAATTTTACAAAAAGAATTCATACAGCTTGCCGAGGATCCTTTGGCTCTTGAATATTTCATGTTCGTGTGAGGAGGTCACGGCGTGATACAGCTCAAAGGCTTATTCATGAGATTTAAGGACACGTAAACACAGTCCGGCGATAATCATATTCTATCCTTAGTCCTTAATCCGCGTTTAAGAGTGTCAGTTTCTTTTATAAGGGTGGACAGTTGTCATTTATTTTTATTAGAGAATTTGTACCAAATTATAATAGTACAAGCGGCCCGCTCCGGCTTCGCTCGGGTCTTTAAGAAAAAATTCAGCCTTATTTGCCGTTGTTTTATTTTTTTTAATAAAAGAACACTTATTGCGGCATAACTATAGTACTGTTGTTGCGACACTTTTTGTAAACAACAATGTGTTCTACAAAGTCGTAGTGCATTATTTTATTCTATCATCAATAGTTTTCGCAGGGCGCGCGATGTAAATAATATTTTAGGTAATTTTTTTACACCTTGGGTTACATTATTGGAGTTTCAGGATCCCTCATTTTTTTCAAAATAGGTTATATATACCCTATGTCACTCGGGAATAGTGTAGCTACCAAACAAATAATATTTCAAATCGGTTCAATAGTTTAGGAGCCTATTCAATACAAACAAACAAACAAATCTTTCTTCTTTATAATATTAGTATAGATAAAGAGGTTCGTAGGTTCCGCGATGTACTCATGCGGTCCGGTTCGAATTAGGGCATAGCGAGTACATTTGATTCTGAGGTAGTAAAACTCATGGGAAATTTCTATGCGGCAGAATAAAAGAACATGCTGCAAGAGCAAAAAGAAGAAGAACATGCCAAGTACCAGAAGAAGTTAAAGTGACGTCAGAATCTGTCGTAATGATTTCGGAATGTAATGTAAAATACAGTATGCATTATAGTGCACCAATATAAAATTTAAACAAATGCAAAGTATATAATATTACATACAATAAATACAATGGACGGTCTTATCAGATGGACAATAATCATTTAAGGAAAGAAATTACTGAAAGCAGCTTACTTACCGATAGTATTTAAATAAACATCAAAAGTAATAATGCTGCTATAATAGTAGCTAAACTATGCTAAATATTAAATATTAGCTAAATATTAACTACTGCTGCTAAATATTAGCTCCTGTTAAAAGTAGCTGCTAAATAGGGCTAAACTCAGTAGCTTAAATTGAATAACTGAAGAATAATCGACCAGCTAATTAAATATTTTAAATATAACTTTAAAAAAATAATATTGGGTCAAAGTATTGAAATAAATGGAAGTAAAGAAATGAAAATGCACACTAAATTTTGGACGTTCTATGCTTGGTAACAATTTAATAAATCGGTATCGTTCTACTGAGATTAGATGCCAAATAAAAGTTGTAGATGTTGGTAAGAGAGTAGCAGATCTGAAGTGAGGTTTGGGAGGATACTTAGCAAGATGAAATGACAATTTTATTGATCAGTAGGACATAGACGGAACAGTGACTAAGATGATGTCGCCGAGGTGCCGAAAGTGACGCAGTAGACCGGTGGCGCGGTCAGTACGGTAAGGCCGACGTGAAAGAGAATTATGGACGATTGAACATTATGGCATAAAAAGGGGAGCCCTATGCCCAGCAGTGGGTACCAAAGGGCTAAATATATGGGCTAATATGATGAATGAAACTACTTGTATTGTCTTCTATCTTTGCTACATGTGAAAATTTTCAATCAGATGTTTAGAAAATTAAGTTGAAATATTTCGTTACCTAGATAGAAACAGACCAAGCTCATAATATGCGCGTGTTAAAAAGCAGTTGGATTTTAATTAATATAAAAGATTTTTTTTGTGAAATCTCAACGAACCATTTTTATATAATGAAAATCTAGTAATTGTAATAATTTTTCACAAAAAATTACTGCCTCATAATAGTGAATGGATGTGTAATAGTGTATGATCTAATGCTGATAAAAAAGTATGAGCTAATGCTCGTGTTTTAATTTAACCCCAAGTGACGTCACACTCAACGAAATTGCGTTCAACTGAGGATCTTTCAGTATGCAGGTGGCCATTTTGAGAAATCAGAGCTGCTGGAATCCCGTTTATTGCACACATGGACGAAACTAAACTTTTCTTCTGTCGTTGACGGGTTCTATTCTTCAGTTCGACTACCTACTTCATATTTTGAACCATGACGAACTAGCCGTAAGGCACTAATTCCATTTACGAACAATGAAAATGGCGATAATACACTTTCATTCAAATCTTGCCAGCGATAACATTCCTTCGTTCTCCTCGAAGGAAATTCAACTTTATTTAAAGGTCGTCTAATGAAAATTTTCAACGGCAATTGAGTGTTCTATGTATAATCGTGGCTAAATTGGAATCTTCCGCCTCGCAGTGAAACGCATAGATTGGTTCTACGCTGTCAGAGATGTTTTGATAATGGATGCGATTTATATAGTTTTCGTCTCGAGGTGCGTTACATTCATAATCATGATTATTATTTCTAGCAGAAATTATTGTACACAACAAAAACACCTGTACGTATTTTATGAGATGTTTCAGTTTTGAACTTTCACCGTTATGTACAGTGTTTATATGTTCAATTTAGTTCCCGATATTTAAGCAAGCACTATGATCACGGGTCGATATTCAGTCATAGCAGAAAGGAAACCTACAAATCAATTATCTATTTCGATGCTTAGGGCGTTTTGGTCACGTACCATCCAGTTTTTATATTATTATTATTATTATTATTATTATTGCTTAGATGAGTGGACGAGCTCACAGCCCACCTGGTGTTAAGTGGTTACTGGAGCCCATAGACATCTACAACGTAAATGCGCCACGCACCTTGAGATATAATTTCTAAGGTCTCAGTATAGTTACAACGGCTGCCCCACCCTTCAAACCGAAACGCATTACTGCTTCACGGCAGAAATGGGCGGGGCGGTGGTACCTACCCGTGTGGAATCACAAGAGGTCCTACGACCAGTTCAGGAATTGACTCCCTGTAACGATATATGATGAGCGCGAAAGAGATTAGAGGAGAGTTGTCAAGGGGTAGCCGGCTTGATGTTGCTCGCGTCTCTACACTGTAATCCCACTGAGTTTCTCGCCGGATCTTCTCAGTGTGTCACGATTCTGATCCGGTGGTAAATTTTGCGAAGCACTGCTCTTTCTAGGGCTAGTGTTAACAAATTCTTTCAGGTTAAGCTTGTGAGCTCATCTAATCACCCAGACGTAGCTGGAATAGCCTCGTAGGCATATCGAATAGGTTTGTGGAAAAAAAGTGGGCCGGGCTGGGGCCGCTTTTTTGCAATAGGATTGAAAGTTTGACCCGATGTCTCCAGATGGGCAGCGCATCTATGCGCTCTGGTAACCAATTTATACCAGGTGAGCTGTAAGATTATCTGTCCAACTAGAGTAATCAGAAACACAAAACAAAACCTCTTGTTCTCCCGCGGCCTATAGCAACAAAAAGTCGAGTTAACAGCGGCACGATTTGTCCCAAAAATAATCCGGAATTTACAACGTACATTTTTCCACAAGAAACACAATGAACTGCCACGCTTTCATCGTGTTCAAACGCCTCAAAAACTTGACTAAAAACCATAATTAATCATTGGGTAACACGGCCCCTGTCACATACAGTCGGCTTATGTCTCTGTCCTGTTGACAATACACTGCACGCCTAGTTTTATATTCCAGTGTTTGAGCAGGGGCAGGACAAGCGGCGTTTCAGAGTAATTTATTGTGAATCCCAACGTATTTAGGTCAGAATACCTTACATATGTAGCCTAGAATGGCGCTACATTATCAACTCCCTCTATGGATTAAACGGCCGTCTGGTGTAGTGGTAAGTGACAGTCACTACACAAGGGGGTCGCGGGTTCGAATCCCGCCAAGGGAAGATATTTGTATGATAAATATAAATGTCTTTTCCAGGGTTATGGATGTATATTAAATATATGTATGTGTGTAATAAAAATCTTACATTTATTTTCCGTTATCTGGTACCTGTAACACAAGTTCTTTACGAACTTATCACGGGACCAGTTAACGTGGCGTGATTGTTAGTAAATATTTATTATTTATTTATATATTTATGGATGTCATTAAGGGATTAATCAGAGACTGATTTTTTTTTGGACCAAGAGCCGGCCGCTGAGTGTGCGGACTGCCAAAAGAGGCAGTCAGCCGTAGTCCGGTACCGTGGTCAACATTGAAACCAGACTTTTAACTAACCCTTCGGACCCCGATCGTCTTGGCGACTTCGGTCGTTCGTATTGTGGTGTTCCGGAATATCTCACTGGGCGAGAACCAGCCTGCCACCAGCCGCTCTGTAACTGTTGTGCTCATCCAGTGTAACAGCCTCAATTCCCTTCAGTCACCCCACATAGCCTTCACCAAAAACCTAGCATATTGCGATCGTTAGCGCACTTTTTCGTGGTGACAGTCCACACTGTGCACTCTCGTAGCCACTTAAAACCGTCTTCTCGTACGAGCGTAAAGATCCATGAGCAATACAATAAGTTTTAACTGCGTTATTCGTTGTTCAAGATGAATGAGGCAAATTGCATTCACTACAGAGCTGTATGTGTCACTTTCTGGTCCATAAACTATGAGTCTATTTATGGACCTGTTGGTATGTCAAATCACCAACCACCGGATGCACTAAAGCATTTACTATACGATATAAACGATATCACAAATATCCGTCGTTGCTACACTCATGAAATTTACAATGTTGAAAACTATCATATGTGCTAATCTATGTGATGCTTGTTAGAAATCTTATCTAAATCCGTTAAGGCATTTCTAATTGAATAACAAGCTCAATTTCGAATCAAACACAATTAAATGAAGATGGTGGTAAAAGGTTAATGGAAGGTGAATTTATGAATATCCCACCGAATTCCACTAGGTTTATGAAATATTATTGGGTCGCCCAAACCCCAAACTCCGCAAACGATCCTTCAAACAAATGTAGTTCTTTTAAATCAAACAATAAAACCGAAAACTCCCTACCGCGGCCTGGTCGGTTAACGAGCTCTAGCAAAACCTCGCTGAAATATCAATGATAACGTCCAAAGTAAACGAAGAATTTTCCCTTTTGAAACACTATTGGGGCGACTGTAAGATTGCATTCATTCTTCCAAAAAATATTTTTTGTCAATATTAGCACAGATATTACGGAAACCGATACTTCTTTGCATAATCAGAACGTGCTTTAGATCAGGGATGGGTAGATACGAGTCCACCCCAAGGGTAGGGACAATTGGATTACATTTTCGGTGGGTCGCGTTTCCGATCCGGTGGTAGATTTTGCGAAGCACTGCTACTATTAGGACTAGTGTTGGCAAATTATGTCAGGTAGTTCACTTACATGTACACGTAGCTGGAATAGCCCCTCAGGTTACTAGCAAATAGGTAGGGAAAAAAATGGATTGCAAACGATACTTAGTTTTTCACTTTACTTTTCAAAGTGGCTACAAGCACTGTGATTTTTAAGAGCATCTCAAGTATGCTAGTGTATTCTAGTGGATCTTCTAGTTCTATTCTAAATGTAGATCCGACAGCTTGGGATGAAACCCCCGCTGCGTTTCATGCTCTAACCAAATCTTCTATCTTACATGCTCTAAACAAAAAAAAAAACTTGTGTCTTATGGATCACTGACAAACCAGCACATAGTATATTATATAGTAACATTAAAAATATGAATAATATAATAGAAAAAGAAAAAAAACCCCCAAAAACAATAAAAATATATCAGCTGAGATTGTACATCTAAGCTAGAACTAAATCTACTGACATGATATCCTGTTTTTATTGTGATAGCACGGACTTATAATCGTGGATATCTTTTAT
Source organism: Bombyx mandarina (assembly GCF_003987935.1). The sequence goes on along the minus strand of NW_021011506.1, from coordinate 2,385,653 downwards.
TGGTTTACGTTGGCACTCGACCAAGTGACCCACTCAGTTTAACGAGGAGCTGACGGACATGTCAATACTGTGTTGTCATACAGTCAGTCTCGGCACTTGTAAACATACACTGTGCATACATTCTGGCTATGATGTCCTAAATTAGCTTTAGCCCCTTCTCATGCTGTGGGCGTCGGAAAATGCGACTAAGGTATTTAGCGGAGAACTGGCTGCTATGTTTTCGGAGCATTATGGGGTGCTTTTCAGGATATTATCAAAATAACCCTTCTACTCATATCTATTCATAAAATATTATAACTAGGTACTTTATACCATGCACCCCACGCCTTTTTTTACATTAAAATCATTTTTTCTTACACTATTTTTAATACAAATTTATTAAAATTTATTTTCTATTTTTTTGTTGGATTTTCGATAAAAGCGTATTTTGTTAGTTTTTTTAAACAATTATTTATTTTTAATTTTTTACTTAAATTTCAATTCTGTTAATTTTTTCATTTTACTTTCTTTTTTTTTTATATATTGAAATGTCGGTCTTCTATAAGTATACCAAATTTCGAGTTAATCCGACGTTTTGAAGGGGGTCAAAATCATGTTCAAAGATTGCGTTACAAACATACATACGTCTGAAGCTAATAAAAGTGTATTAAATTTTTTTGCCTGCCTTTGGGATTCAAATACCGGCACAATAGCGTTACTTGATAAGAATGCACCGGGCGTCTTATCGTAGGCCACGACCCCTGCAAATTCCATTTACGTTTTACAAGGACGCCCATGTAGGTAGGCATTACTATTTTGCCTATTCACACCGCGAAGTAGTCATAAGTTCTAGTTTGGAGGGTAGTACGGCACATATAATAATAATAATAATAATAAATAAATAAATATTTACTAACGATCACGCCACGTTAACTAGTCCCGTGATAAGTTCGTAAAGAACTTGTGTTACAGGTACCAGATAACGGAAATAAATGTAAGATTTTTATTATACACATACATATATTTAATATACATCCATAACCCTGGAAAAGACATTTATTTTTATCATACAAATATCTTCCCTTGGCGGGATTCGAACCCGCGACCCTCTTATGTAGTGACCATGTCACTTACCACTACACCAGACGGCCGTTAAATTATTTATTTTAACGGCCGTCTAAATTATAAATTTTATTATATATAATTTTTTTTATTGCTTAGATGTGTGGACAAGCTCACAGCCCACCTGGTGTTAAGTGGTAACTGGAGCCCATAGACATCTACAACGTAAATGCGCCACCCACCTCGAGATATAAGTTCTAAGGTCTCAGTATAGTTACAACGGCTACCCCACCCTTCAAACCGAAAAGCATTACTACTTCACGGCAGAAATAGGCGGGGCGATGGTACCCACCCGTGCGGACTCACAAGAGGTTCTACCACCAGTAAAAAATATATAAAACTAAAATAATAATAAATAATATAATAATAATAAAATTATATAATACAACTGAGCCAAGTTGAGCCCCATGAGCTCGCTTATACGTCCGTTGAAGCTATAATAGCCACTTGAGATTACTAGCAACAGGTAACCTCGCGTCTGAAGGTGTATTACGGCATTTATTTTGTGATCTCTATAGGTTCCGGTAATCTTTTAATACCAGATGAGCTGGGAATAAGTTTTGCTCCTACCTACGCCGAAAGTACGGTTTTCCTCCCGCTGTACAGGGAAGAAAGTCTAACTTTTCCTCCCGCTGTACAGAGAAGAAAGTGTAACTTTTCTCCCTGGGTACTGACAACTGCATATGCGCGTTAGTGTCTACGTCTACTCTCACGCACCTAAAATTCTCCGCCATTGTTGTGTTCGAGTAATTTGCAATATTGTGTAAAAGTGAAATAAACAAAAGGCAATAAAATTTAATAGTGAAATATTAAGCAAAGATGAGTTCATCAGACAGCTCTTATTCAATTAGTAGTAGTTTATTTAAAAAATTAAAAAACAATTAAATTGTTTTTATGAGCACGCCAGGGCTTTGCCCCTGGACCACTCCACGAACTTTCGGCCTGGTAGGAGAAAAAATAGTATGTGCACCGCGGGAAAAAAGTAGGACATCTCATAAAAATCTCGTAAAATTTTACACGCGGGATGAAGGAAATGTCGTACTTTTCTCCCTTGATGCACAATGTAAATCCCTATCATGCAAGAAAAAAGAAAGGTGTTTAGAGTCCATGAAAATTTCTGCCATCACCAACAAGACAACGAGTACCATCATAGAAAATTTGAAAAACTATGATTAGCAGACAAATTAAAATTCTTTCACAAAGCAATGCTCTCAGGTACTCGAAATCTTTTGCAATATCCAAATTTCACCAACTATTAAATTACTTTAAATTCCTTTAGTGTCTCTCTTCGAAGTTGGAAAGTCAATCTTTGGCGTTCGCCAAGCCTTTGTCCGACCCGTTCAACTTAAAGCAATTAACTGACACTTGAACAATTTGCAAAGCAAAGAGATGGTACGATATTTTAGTTTTTTTTTGCTACTGAATCTCGACCCAATTAATTGTAACGGCCCCACATATCATTCTAAAATGGTCTAATACCAGAGCTACCCTTGAAGTTTGAACAGCCCTAAAACAATCTCAATGTATAATTGTGGTTCTACCGGAGTGGAGTCTCCATTATGGTATCTTTTGCAAGCTATGACAGACCGCTCTTGAGAGAAGCTCTGAATACTCACTTGAAATTGGGTCTCATGATAGGCTGTATGCCGATCAAATAGGTCGCATCAACTTGAAAACCTTCTCCAAACAAGGTTTGCGGAGAGTCCTCAGAACTAGACTATGGCTAGGTTGTAAGTAGTAGCGACGGGCGGTGTGTACAAAGGGCAGGGACGTAATCAACGCGAGCTTATGACTCGCGCTTACTAGGAATTCCTCGTTTATGGGGGATAATTGCAAACCCCAATCCCCAGCACGAAGGAGTTTCAGCGGGTTGCCCGGGCCTCTAGGCCAGGGAGAACATGCTGATTCCTTCAGTGTAGCGCGCGTGCGGCCCAGGACATCTAAGGGCATCACAGACCTNGTTGTCGGTAGTAGCGACGGGCGGTGTGTACAAAGGGCAGGGACGTAATCAACGCGAGCTTATGACTCGCGCTTACTAGGAATTCCTCGTTTATGGGGGATAATTGCAAACCCCAATCCCCAGCACGAAGGAGTTTCAGCGGGTTGCCCGGGCCTCTAGGCCAGGGAGAACATGCTGATTCCTTCAGTGTAGCGCGCGTGCGGCCCAGGACATCTAAGGGCATCACAGACCTGTTATTGCTCAATCTCGGCGTCTTCCCTGGCATTGCTGATACCTATGAGCGACGGTAACTATTTACCATCGGGTAAGCCGTGTGCTTGTCTGCCAACAAAGGCAATAAAAACGAAACAATATTGAATAGTAAGTGAATATTTTGTAAATCAAGAAAGTAGGGCAAGCTTGAGAATGGAGACACGGTTCTTGGACTTGATCAACTGATCTTAAGGTGTGTCACATGTAGGTGTATGACATTGTCAAGTGACAGTAATAATTGAAGACATGAGCGGATGAAGGGGTTAAGTACCATTTTTAAGATTTTTGAGTTTTTACATTGAATGAAGGTGTTATGTGCCTATAAACCGTATTAGACCTTAAAACCCCGGGCTGAAAGGCTGTTTTTTAAAATTACATGTGATTAAGGAGATATGTAAGAAGAAAAAGTACAAGTAACAAAGCTTTGTGGTAGGCAGCGGCTTGGCTCTGCCCCTGGCATTGCTGAAGTCCATGGGCGACGGTAACTACTCACCATCAGGTGGGACGTATGCTCGTCTGCTTACATGGGCAATAAAAAAAAAGCTTGTTGCCCGTTTTCTTAAAATTGTATCATAATATACCCTTCATCCACTATTGTCTTCAATTATTTGTGCTTGCGAATTAGACGTTTTTCATTGCGAGCTAAACAAACAGGATTTTAGTAGGTACTAGCCAAGAAACTGCTATACAATAGTTGTTATAAATAATAACATTCTCAACTGGGAATTTCAGGAAAACCAAAAAGAAACCCTCTTCCGAATATGAAAGGTTTTGCCAAGTTTTTTTTTCGGGTTTCGCATTGTCCCTAGAGGCGGACCTCCGCACCTCAATAATCCCTTGCCACGTCAAATGCGGCTTTATGACATAATGTAGGAATCTGAGGCGTTGGCCTAATTGGAAGACGCCTGGTGTACTCGTATTGAATTATGCTTACCCTGCTGGTACTTAAAACTGAACAGCATTTACAGATCTCAGTACTTTTGAAGTTTTTTCATTCATCAACGGACTCCCCAACATTAAAAAAAGGATGCGTGTACTTATTATGTACGCGCGTAAGAAGTTATACTTTATTTTTAATAAATGTTTTTTTTTAAATATTAAATAATTAATAATAAATATTTAACGTTAAAAAATTAATGCTAATAACACTTTTTTTTACGAGTGTACATGCGCGAAAGTTCACCTGCGGCTATATTCAGACTCGCCAAGTTACGTCGGTCGTATTGTAATGAGCGATTTAGTGGGCAACTTCATTTCTGTTAATTTTGTGTCACGGTGCGCGCGCATCGTACAATTTCACTCTCATCAATTTTTCATAACGCGCCTAAAGAAGTATAACTTCAAAAAAGTTACCATTTTTTCTACTGAAATAACAAATATTCGCGAATGATTTCCACTATGAAGAAGTAGCATCTCCAATAAAAATCAAACGCCCAAAAAAAAAAATTGCGTAATTACTGGCGGTACGGCGTCTTGTGAGACCGCACGAGTAAGTACCACCACCATGTCTATTTCTGCCGTGAACCAGTAATGCATTTCCTTTTGAAGGGTGGCACAGCCGTTGTACTGTAAAAACTGAAGCTTAGAACTCATGCCTCAAGGTGGGTGGCGGCATTGATGTGTCTGATATCAATGGACCTCAATGACCACTCGACATGAGATAGGTGGTAAGTTCGTCTTTCCATAGTAGCAATAATAAAGAAATGTACTTGTCACGCAGCGTTAAAACTCTGAAGGGAGCTGTCACGAACGGTTCCTTATGGTAGGACATTTTGCGATCCTGCACGGAAAGATCTTTCCATTCTCCCTAACTATTGCTGTGAAGCAATATTCAAATGGTGAATAGCAGATGGTCCGTGAGCTAGTTTGCCCATCTAATTAATAAATAAAAACATCATTTTGGGCACGTACCATCTTTTTCTTTGAATAAGACTTTAATGTATTTTTTTTTTGTGATTGAAGGATTACTGGTGGCCCGGAGGACTTTTCAGTTTCACCAGGACAGATGGGCGAGCAAAGGCTCTGCAAGGAGGGGTGGGATTTGCCTACAGCTGCCCGAGTGCCTTCTAAGGAGACCATATAACTCAATAGCAGCTGTTTCGCGAATTAATCTAGTACCAGATCGGAATCGCGACCCGCTGAGAAGATCCGGCCAGAAACTCAGCGGGCTGATGCATGGATAACTTGAATAGAGCTCCGGTATGTGGCGTCTGTGCCCTTGATATTGTCAATGCTCATAAACGACTGTCACAACTTACGGGCCACGCGAACTTTGACTTGTCTATATTGCTATTTTCCAGCAGTTATCTTAGGGAGCGAAATCAGCAAACCCCCGAATCCTATACTGCGTTATAATACTAATCGCGCTGTGCATCACGTAACCTAATTAACCTCTTCGTATGACGCATGCAATAGTATCGCGTGTGCATTATACCAAGTTCTGAAATAGAAGCTCACAATAGCTCTGAATGCGTTTGTGAATGTGTTTCTTTAACCTCGTCTTAACCCTATACTGAAAATAGTTCGAAATGAGAAACAAGTTTATTTAAATGCATTTTAAAATGTTCGAGATGATGGATTAAGTTGTGGTATGGCGTATTTTAAGTCATATTCAATTGTAAGGCTTATTTCTGCCGCCAATGTGTAATGCGTTACAGTTGGAGAAGTCAGAGAAGTAAAAAGAAGTTGTTTTTTATCTAATAAGTATTCACTGATGAGAAAAATTTTACAATTGAGCAACATTTTAACAAACAAAATGACCGTATTTATGCTCAAAGCTCTAAGGAAGCTTCCCAATTAGTCGACAGAGAGCAACGTGGGCACTATCCGACTTCAGTGATGGTTTGGTAGGGTTATTGGGGGATTAGCTATGAAGGAGTGACTGAGCCATACTTTTGTGAAAAAGGTATCAAAACATCGGCACAAGTGTATACTTGATACCTTTTTAGATACCATTCCAAGATTAGATACCATTCTTGAGAAGGTAAGGAAGCCCCTTAACAGCATCATGTTCAATAATCAAGAATGGTCCTTCCAGCAAGACTCAGCGCCAGGTCATAAAGCTCGGTCTACGCAGTCTTGGTTGGATACGAACGTTTTGGACTTCATCAGAGCTGAAGACTGGCTATCGTCTAGTCCCAATCTTAATCCGCTGGATTATGATTTATGGTCAGTTTTAGAGAGTACGGCTTGCTCTAAACGCCATGATAATTTGGAGTCCCTAAAACAATCCGTACGATTAGCAGTGAAAATTTTCCCATGGAAAGAGTGCGTGCTTCTATTGATAACTGGCCTCAACGTTTAAAGGACTGTATTGCAGCCAATGGAGACCACTTCGAATAAACTTTTTATACTTTAAATTGTTTTATATTTATGTATTAAACTAACATACTTTAAAGTAATAAATGTTATTTGCAATAGATTTTTTTTATTTTTAATTGTAACAGTATTTATGGCCAGACTAAGTATAGGAAAGTGTTATTGCAATATTGACATGTGAACACCATGCCTCAAAGGTCCACTGAATTTCTCGTCGGATCTTCTCGACGGAACGCGATTCCAATCCAGTGATAGACTCTGAGAAGTACTGCTCTTGCTAGAGCTAGTGTTTGCAAATTCTCTCAGGTTGAGCGCCAGAGCTCACCTTCCCGTCAATGCTTGCTAATAGCCTCTTAAGCTAACAGCGAATAGGTATGGATTTTTTTTTGACTAAAAGCGTGCCAAAATATCACATGTAATACTAACATACAAAGTATAACAATCCTATAATCATAGCTCGTTCTGTCGTGACCGCTTTCACACAATCATTTCACGTTGTATTTCACGCAAACTTCTGAACAGACAGTCGCCTAGTTCATTTTCAATTAAAATCTAAGTTCAACGCGTTGTCAAAAGCAAGTTCGAAGCGTGACAGTCGCGAGGCGGCGCCAAGTTGCTCGCTCCACTTCTATCGATAAGTCTTGAAGTTGCAGTCTCTTAGCTGTCATCAGTTAATATGTTACTTCAAAGTAATACAGGCTCCATTGGAATAGTTCATCGTTACTGGTAATAAGGCGTGAACCCGCCGGATAGGCACCATCACTTGAAATAGTAAAACATTTCGGTTTGAAAACTGGGGCAGAAGTTGTATTGACATACTGAGATCTGGAAATCACGTCCGAAGTTATGGCGGCTTTTACATTGTTAACGTCTGTGGGCTCCTGTAACCACTTAAGACTAGGTGGGCTATGAGCTCGACCAACACCCGTCTAAGCAACAAAAAAAAAACCAAAATAAGCGGTGATGTTACAACAATAATAAATTCAATCATGTTTAAAAGGCCAAGCTAATTAAACACACATTGTGGTCGGTCTTTCAGCCTTATACAAAGGGCATTGAAAAATTACCACGGCCAGTGAACGGTCGTCTTCATTCATTTGTTTTTTCCAGTCTTGAAAAGTCCCACTCGTCATGTTTCTGTCTTAATCTATGTCTAGTCATTGTAGGTCATACGTTCTGTCAAAGAGGCTGCACGCCATCAGAATTCCGTTACATAAAAATATAAAAACCTCAATTAGAAACTAGTTTGTAGTCGTCGTGGCCTAATGGATAAGACGTCCGGTGCATTCGTGTTGAAGCGATGCACCGGTGTTCGAATCCCGCAGGCGGGTACCAATTTTTCAAATGAAATACGTACTCAACAAATGTTCAGGATTGACTTCCACGGTGAAGGAATAACATCGTGTAATAAAAATGAAACCCGCAAAATTATAATTTGCGTAATTACTGGTGGTAGGACTTCTTGTGAGTCCGCGCGGGTGGGTACCACCACCCTGCCTATTTCTGCCGTGAAGCAGTAATGCGTTTCGGTTTGAAGGGTGGGGCAGCCGTCGTTACAATACTTGAGACCTTAGAACTTGTATCTCAAGGTGGGTGGCGCATTTACGTTGTGGATGTCTATGGGCTCCAGTAACCACTTAACATCAGGTGGGCTGTAAGCTCGTCTACCCATCTAAGCAATAAAATATATATATATATATATATATATCTCTCAAGCCGACTGGTCCTCGAGGGGGAAAGCGACCACAACCCTCCAACATCTAAAGACAACAATCACCGAAAACCAGTAGTTTACATAGCATCCCTTAATGTACTCACCTTGGGAAAAGAAGAAAATCTTACGGAACTGACATATGCGCTAAAATCTATCAAATGGGACATAATTGGTTTGAGCGAAGTGAGAAGAATGGGCGAAAGTATTACTTGTCATCCAGACTATTTACTGTACCAAATAGGGGAGACGCAAGGCCAATATGGGGTAGGATTTATTATTAAACAACATTTAAAACAATATGTGGAAGAATTCATAGGAATCTCAGAACGCATAGCGATTATGAATTTGAATCTACCAGGCTATAAAAAACCGTGGTCTATTGTACAAATATATTCACCTACAGAGCAATCAAATTTGGAAACGATAAATAACTTCTACCATATTTTAAACGAAGCCATTCAAGAGCATACGCACAAAAACCTTATAGTCATGGGCGACTTCNCAGAGTGGCTCAAGAAAGAAAGGAATGGAAAAGGTTGGAGGAGGCCTTTGCCGACTGGCAAACAGATCTAGGAAAGATAACCAAACAACAAATATTAGTTTAAATGTATTCATATCTATTAAGTTTTAGTTTTTAATGCTAGATTTTACATAAGTTTAAAAAAAAAATCATTGTACTAAGAGATCTGAATAAAAGGCTATATTATTATTTTTATTATTATTATTATATATCTCTCAACTCAACTAGAATGTGTTATCCAATACGGAGTATCGACTGAAACTGAAGCTTCACGTCAAATAAAAGATTTCTCATTAAGCGCAGTTTTGCATACCCTTTACGTCATTCCCATGCCCCAGATTTTCTTAGAAATACGATGCGGAAAACAGAATCTATGTTTCAATGTCTCCAATAGTGCTATGGACATTTTAGAAACAGCCACAATAGCCAAGGAATCTCGTTCCAATATTTATGCTCCATTAGGCCACTTATCGGCTATTCTGTTCATGTTATTGCTTAGATAATTCCGGTACGATGGAGACATTTTTTCGGAGGAAAGGCCTTTTATCGATGTATATGGAATGCTTCGCACTGACTTGCTGGTTTTATTGTCATCGAAAGTGGATAAGCTCAGGGTTACTACCACGGATTTTAAGGGCACAACAAGGCTGTTACACACTGCACAATATATTTTAAAAAACTTTTGTAATAGTGGGTGGTAAGTTCATAAAATAAAGATCTCTAAATCTTGAACCAGACGCAAGAGGTAGTCACATTTTGATTAGCGTCGCAAAGAGAGATCACAAAACATAAATTTATAAAAGTTTGAATCTTTATTACTCAATTAGTTAAAAATGGATGTTTGAATCTAAATTCGCTCAAATATCGTTTATAACTTGAACGACTTGTATATACAATACTTCTATCATACTAAATAAAATAATACAAAGACGACAGTGTGTTATAAAAATGAATTGCTGTTCGTTAGTCTCGCTAAAACTCGAGAACGGCTGGACCGATTTGGCTAATTTTGGTCTTGAATTATTTGTGGAAATCCAGAGAAGGTTTAAAAGGTAGATAAATATAAAAATTCTTGGAATTAAATAAAAATAACAATTTTGTTTTTCCTTTGATGTGTCCCCCGTCGGACGGATTCCTTTTGTTTGTTTTAAGTTTATTTTATACATTATCGATTGAGGCACTACGAAGTCTGCCGGGTCAGCTAGTGCTAAATTATAATAAAGACGACAGTGTGTTCGTTTGTTCGTCATTTACCAATATCTCTACAAATCGCCTAGTCTTTTACGAGTATAGACCAAATAGCGACAGAAGCAATTCTTTATCCCGGGAAAAAGTAACAAGTTTTATATAATACATTATCTATACTCTATACTAATATTATAAAGAGGAAAGATTTACGAAACTACTGGACCGATTTGAAAAATTCTTTTTCCATTAGAAGCCGACATTGTCCCTGATGAACATAGGCTACTTTTTTTTATTTTTTTTTTTATTTTTTTTTTTGGTTTCATGTGTGTTTTAATGTTTCCGAAGCGAAGCGAGGGCGGGTCGCTATTTCTAAATAAAGCTTTTTTAAATCAATTGACACCTCAAGGCACGCCTAGTATAAATTTAAGTATTAAAATTATAATTAATTATATCGACGCTTGAAAGGCAAACGTGACTAAGCGACAATGCGTGAAGTTTACAGTAGACTAATTTAAAGTTGAAATACCTGAAAACAAAATCTATTTTAACGAATCTAGCTGTAGGATTGAAATGATTTTAATAGACCTAGAAATATATATTTTTTGCGCATCGAATATGGTTATTGCCTATCATTTATGTATAAAGCAGTTATTGTCGCTTAGTCACGTTTGCCTTTCAAGCATCGACATTTATTATGGGGAAGTCTAGGCTCAGTGGTGCAAACTGCGAGAGGCCTATGTCCAGCAATGGACCGCTGTGGACTGATGATGATTGTAATGATGAATCATATCAAATTAAACACATTGTGGAAATTTCAAGTGGAACTTTCAAAGTCGTCGTGGCCTAACGGGACGTCCGGTGCATTCGTGTTGAGCGATGCACCGGGTGTTCGAATCTCAGGCGGGTACCAATTTTTCTAATGAAATACGTACTCAACAAATGTTCACGATTGACTTCCACGGTAAAGGAATAACATCGTGTAATAAAAATGAAACCCGCAAAATTATAATTTGCGTAATTACTGGTGGTAGGACCTCTTGTGAGTCCGCGTGGGTGTGTACCACCACCCTGCCTATTTCTGCCGTGAAGCGGTAATGCGTTTCGGTTTGAAGGGTGGGGCAGCTGTTGTAACTATACTTGAGACCTTAGAACTTATATCTCAAGGTGGGTGGCGCATTTACGTTGTAGATGTCTATGGGCTCCAGTAACCACTTAACACCAAGTGGGCTGTGAGCTCGTCCACCCATCTAAGCAATAAAAAAAAAACGGTTTCTTAACTGACTTTAATATCTCTGAAGGTTTACGATTATAATTTTGATTAACCTGTATAAACTATGAACTTTATCAAACGCTATTACGCGGTGTGGTATTCTGAAGTGATTGATAAGAGATAAAAGTTATTGAACGCTTAGAAGTAATGTACTGAGAAAATTTATGATTCCCGATAAGGAACGGGGTTAACATTCTTTCCACTACATTATTTAGTTATTGTCCGTATTAGAAGACATTGATACCAAATATGGTAAGAGTAGGTAATTAATACGCATGAATAATAATATGTATTTTGTTATTTGGTTTTTTTTATTGTATAGATGGTTGGACGAGCTCACAGCCCACCTGGTGTTAAGTAGTTACTGGAGCCCATGGCCATGTACAACGTAAATGCCGCCAGCCACCTTGAGATATAAGTTCTAAGGTCTCAGGATACGGCTGGCGCACCCTTCAAACCAAAACGCATTACTGCTCCACAGCAGAAATAGGCAGGGTGATGGTACCTACCTGTGCGGACTCACAAAAGGTCCTACCACCAGTAAAAAAGAATTAATTATATAAGTATATTAAACATAACAGTTATAAAAAAAAAGGATATTAAAAATAAAAGTAAATAATTGTTCTTTTCTAATTTTATGGACATCACATAACGTGTCAGAGGAAAATTGTAGTTTGCTAATTATTTAGACATTCCGTTTTTGGTGATAAAGAAATTAAATCAGATCCAATCTGAAGAATTTATTTATTTGCGTAGGTAATTAATGAGGTACGTGGCTACCATAATCTTATCTTTTCCTTCCACGAGTCAATTATTAGAGTGTGAAGAAAGAAACACTGAATTACGAAAATTGTTCATAGCCTAAAGATATTCACTATATCGTTTTAAAATATATAAAAACTAGCTGACCCGGCATACTTCGTAGTGCCTCAATCGATAAACAAAAGACCTAAACTTTTGTATAAAATAAACTTAAAACAAACAAAAGGAATCCGTCCGACGGGGGACACATCAAAGAAAAAACAAAATTGTTAGTTTTATTTAATTCCGAGCATTTTCATATTTATCTACCTTTTAAACCTTCTCTGGACTTCCAGACCAAAATTAGCGAAATCGGTCCAGCCGTTCTTGAGTTTTAGCGAGACTAATGAGCAGCAATTCATTTTTATATATTCGACGCTTGAAAGGCAAAAATGACTAGGTGACAATAACTGCTTTGTACATAAATGATAGGAAATAACCATATTCAATGCACAAAAAATATATATTTCTAGGTCTATTAAAATCCTACAGCTACTATCTAGATTCTACTATAGCTAGATTCGTTAAAATAAATTTTGTTTTCAGGTATTTCAACTTTAAATTAGTCTACTGTAAAGTTCACGCATTGTCGCTTAGTCAAGTTTGCCTTTCAAGCGTCGATATATAGATTAGATAAAACTTTATGATTCTAGAGGCGTCTGTGTTGTATTTGAGAAAGTACCTCACTCAATTGAAGGTTAAACTATCGGACGAGAACTAATTGTCAATGAACTGAAAGCAATATCAATTTTCCGGGCTAGACCCTTTTTCGGAAGCTCATATTTCGTGGACCTCTGGATTTACGGAGAAGCTTTGGTTCTTTCTCTCTGTATTGTTTTCTTGGTGCTCCACTGCTTCGAGTGATTCTATCGTTTCCAATTTATCATCACACCATACTCCATTAGAGCTTAGTTCATTCCTGCTATTACTTTGTTCATCGAAAGTGTTCATCGAAAGCTATTACTTTGTTCATCATCACAATCCGACTTTTGGATGAATTCTCCCCACCACGTTGCTTCTTGAGCACTATGACATATCCTTCTTCAAAGGAGACTGTGAGAAAAAGAGAGCTTCTCGGTAAGCGAACGATGGCGTTTCCATTGTCCACGGGCGACCGTAATAAATTTTTTTTATTGCTTAGATGGGTGGACGAGCTCACAGCCCACCTGGTATTAAGTGGTTACTGGAGCCCATTGACATCTACGGCGTAAATGCGCCACCCACCTTGATATATCAGTTCTAAGGTCTCAGTGTACTTACAACGGCTGCCCCGCCCTTCAAACCGAAACGCATTACTGCTTCACGGCAGAAATAGGCAGGGCGGTGGTACCTACCCGCGCGGACTCACAAGAGGTCCTACCACCAGTATATTATATCTCCACTATTTCGGTCGTTTACCATCAACGTCAATACAAAACAGTTGTCATGATCCCCAAACTTAAAGCGATGTCAAATGACAAACTGCTCCGGGTCACTGGGTATTTACAATTGTAGTCCACTGCGTGCAATATCAAAAGCGTTTATCGCTTCAGGAATACTATAGGAAAACTCCACTCCAGTTATGTGTATCTCAAAAAATTTAAGTCTCAAATTCGTTGCTTAAAAATTGGTAGAAAAGAAGGTAAAGAATAAATAAAGGTTTGATATTAAATGAAAGATGGCGTCCTAAGTGAACAAGGTTTTCCACAATTACATATAGTTCGCCTTAGGACAAACTTTCTGTATCAGAAACAATGACTTCTCAAGATTGAAATTTATTCTACGTAATGTGTTTTCTCTTTTGTTTTTTTTTGTTGTGAAATTGGGAGAAAAAAATGTTACGATGCCAATTTGTTTTAACTTCTTTTGACTTCACCCGAAGCTATATACCTAATAGAAACTCTTTAAACTTAATCTACAGCAAATTTGAAAACTTATCGAGAACCGATTCCACCTTGCGTCGATAATCCCCATTGCTTAGGGTCATGGCCTCCATGAATGACCTTTTCCTGGATTATTCTGCGCCATATGACTATTTTCGGCTGCATAGATCGTAGACATCGTGGTTTGAAGAGTTAAGAGCTGAGCGTATCTAGTCCGACCAGTGCGTTAGCTTTTGCCTCTTCTGCTTAAACCTCGAAAATCAATTACACTACCATTATTTCATTTATTTCGGTCCAACTGGTTGGTTTCGATTTCAGTAATTACTGGTGGTAAGACCTCTTGTGGGTTCGCACGGGTAGGTACTACCACCCTGTCTATTTCAGCCGTGAAGCAGTAATGCGTTTCAGTTTGAAGGGTGGGGCAGCCGTTGTAGCTATACTGAGACCTTAGAACTCATATCTCAAGGTGGGTGGCAGCATTTACGCTATAGATGTCCATGGGCTCCGGTACCCACTTGACACCAGGTGTGCTGTGAGCTCGTCTCACTACGCAATAAAAAAATAAAAACCGGATCAGAACTACTAGGAAACAAATCATTGTATCTTTTATATAGTTCGGCTTGTTATTAAGGTGCTTTTTTCTGTTTTTGATTAATAACACCTAACCTAATCAATATCCCCTAAACAAGTAATAATCACAGGAGAGCGAATAAGTCTATGACAGGAATAGTAACTCAAAACCAACTCCATTGACTGTGTGTGTGTGTAAAAATTATCAATTTCCCGAGCAGTTCTGTTATTTAATTCATTGATCATTGCTGATCAACGCTAATCGAAGGAAATGACCAGGTATAAAACTACCGAATTCCATGGACAATTCAATTTCAATGTTGCAGTCCACAACGAGATCCCACCACAATGTCATCAGGTTATTCGCTTGTTCAATTCAAAAAAGCGAATTGAACAAGCGCTTCGTTCTAGAAATATTCCGAATATGTACTAAACAAAGTACCGACATCTATATATTAATACGTGAAGCAAAAACTTTGTATCCCTTTTTACGAAAATTGCGCGGAGGGAGGAGTACGAAATTTCCCACACTTATAGAGAATATAGAGAAGAAGTGCACAATGCTAATATTTTTTTAAGATAATGCATAAAAGATACATTAAATCAATAAAGAAAACATTACACACACTACCATGTATTTGACGCACACACGCATTCATACTATTTATTTATTGTCAAACTTTTGTTCTTGACGTCTGTTGTCAAATTGAGAATAGATTAAATATTGTTTGTCTTTATTAATATTTTTCTATAGTGTAGTCTTGGCGAAATTTGTGATTATAGAAGTATAATAGTCTTTGAAAATAGAATCTTAATAGTGTACAAACTTATAATTTCAATTAATTATAGTCGAATTTCGACTACAGCGGGACCACTGGTATCATACAAAAAATTGAGGGAACATTTATGTACGAAGCTCAACTGTAGAAGATATTATACTAGCAATTATTTTCTTATTGCGCGGGAAAAAGAGCATACGGCCCACATTAAGATGCGTGATTGAATCATCAAAGCTATTGGGTACAGTTAATCCCCCGTTTACCGCTGAAGAGCTTAAAAGCCTCGTTCAAATAAAGCCACGTCGAATAAAGCGCTTGTTAATAAATATGTAATTTATTCGTTCTTCTGAAATGTAATGGAAGGAACATAACGTTGAATCTCACATTTCATCACACGTGACTGCCTGCTTTAATCAAAATGCGTTTTATGTTTTCTGCAAGCTATGAAATGTGATTTTGCACGTTTTCTATTGTGGTAAGGTAAATTCTCGGTGGGCTTGTTCTTAAATTAAGTCCAGAGACCCCAGTTAGCACCACAATATCTGACCGCCTCGATACGTGGTACTGTTACGGGGTAGGTCCTCTTTTTAAAAAAGGACACGGTGACTGGCACTGAGTTTATTTTATAAAGAAACTAGCTACCCGCCCTCGCTTCGCTTTGAAAACATTAAAACACACATGAAACAAAAAAAAATAAAAAAATAAAAAAAGTAGCCTATGTTCATCAGGGACAATGTCGGCTTCTAATGGAAAAAGAATTTTTCAAATCGGTCCAGTAGTTTCGGAGCCTATTCGAAACAAACAAACAAACAAATCTTTCCTCTTTATAATATAGATATAGATAGTACAAAACGATGTGTTTTTCCGCTACTTAAGCCAAATAATATGTTCTGCCGCGCTTTAGCAATATATCGTCTTTATATAGAGGCATTATTATTAATATTACGTTATTATTATTGAGGGGCATATGTAACAACAGTACAACAAACAACAAAGCTTTTTCAAAGCACCCATGATTGCATTATGTTAGAAATACGCAATATTAAAGAGGGCAGAACCACTGCTGGTCAGATCTAATAAAGGAAGCGGTTGGTCTATACTATGCGGCCAATTCCATCCATGACTATGGAGGAAAGTCATTTTTTTATTTTTTACAGTTTCACCAGGACAGGTGGGAGAGCAAAGGCTCAGCCTGGAGAGATCTCACCAGGAGGGGTGAGATTTGCTAACAGCTGCCGGAGCGCCTCTGAAAGAGAACTCAAGAACAGCTGATTCGCGAATGAATTTATTACCGCATCGGAATCACGCCCCGCTGAGAAGATCCGGCGAGAAACTCAGCGGGCTGATGTTTAGGTTAGGTTACACGTCGAACTATTTGCCGAGTTCGACGAGTACGGTTACCGGGTTCCCGAAGCCTGCTCCGATTGTTAGAGCTAAAGGCGTCTAATGCAAGGGTTATTGGATCTGATGGATCCGTAAGGACGTGTCTAGGGCGCTGACGGAGATTGGCTCCTGCGTGATCAGGATTCGGGGAGTAGTCAGCAGCGACAACGATAAGGCGATTATCATGACGCATAGCCTTATCGAAGTACCGTTCCGACGCTGACTTCATGTATTTCCGAATTGATTCGAGGCCCAGGTCGACGACGACCGACCTACACGAGTAGGTCAACGTTCCTCACGAACCACGGAGCCTTATAATTTATTGAAGTACCGAGGAAAGTCATATGTAGTCAAGGAACAATTAAGAAGAAAGGCTATATGACCTGCACTAGATTTGTACCAGTAGGTGGATGCTAGGACTTAGGAGGCTGTATAACTTAACTGTGTAACAAGGATGCAGAAAATAAGAAATCCAAGAAGAAAAGCGCCGATATTGAAGTGATAATTTGTGTGTGTGTGTGTTTTTATTTTATTTGTATTGTTGTACCTTAATGCTTTTAATTCTCACTTTGTATATAAATAATGCATTTGAATACATATTTCCTTTTGCAATTTATTCTTTATTAGTCAATAAATCAGATTATTACTAATAAATTTTAATACTCTTATTAGTTACAGCATTAAATTTTATGTTCAATTTTTCTTTTTTCTTTTCTTTATAGTTGTATTAGTGAATTAATTTTTTCTTTTCCATGACTATTCTGCGTGGTTAAGGTTTTTTTTTTAAATTATATCTGCGTTATTTTTTATGCGCATTTTAAAATCGTTCTTATGTACAGTTTAATCGTATTTTGTGTGCGTGAAAAATTCAAACCGTTTTTAATTCAATGACAAGGGAATTAAGAATTATTATACGAATCGGAACTATTTCAAACATCCATTAGTTTTTGGCAAACGTTCACGAATCACGTTAAATAATGTTGGTACCTCAAAATAATGAATCGAATTTTGAAAATTCATTATTTACTCACGTTTCAATGTTGGCAGCGCTTCAAAAATTTCTTAATGAACCACGAACAATTAATGCACAAACACTTCAAATGATATTTCGGTAATAAACAATAGTTTGACTAATCGTAAAATACACACAAAATATGCACACCAACACACACGCACACACAAAAAAAGAAATATTTTAAATTTGATGCAAAAATTTCAAAATCCGAATTTCCAAAGCGGTGTATTCAGAATCCTAGTGATTTAAAAATGGAACACTAAACAGTTTATTTCACAAAAAAGTTTTTATTTGTATCGGTTTTTTTTTTTTTTAAATTAAGTTTATTTTTTACGATCGCGCGCGTTCCATTGCGGGAAGAGGCATGCACAGTCGACGGTAAGTAAGGAGGGACTGGCGGCTGACGAAGGATTGCTAATCGCCGACTGAAGGAAACGCGGATCCGTGTGCAACGCGACAACGCTTCCAACTTGAATACGGTTTTCATGAGAGAAAAAAAAAATTACTATACTCTATTCTAATTACGAATTCGCATGAGACAAATGTTATTATTATGTTATTGTGTGGGTGTGAATTAATTGTATAATGATTTAGATTGTATGTGTGTTTTTTAAATTATACTTACGACCATAAAACAAATAAATAATAGTTTAAAAAAAACTAACAAAATACGCTTTTATAGAAAATCCAACTTAAAAATAGGAAATAAATTTTAATAAATTTGAATTAAAAATAGTGTAAGAAAAGATGATTTTATTGTAAAAAAAAGCGTGGGGCACATGGTATATGTAGTTATAAATATTTTATGAACAGATATGAGGAGAAGGGTTATTTTGATAATATCCTGAAAAGCGCCCCACACTTAAGCGAGATTGCTTCTTTTTTTTTTTAATTTAATCGGGGTTCTAGTATCGTAATACTGAATTTTTTTCTTCTTCTAATTCTTCAATTTGTAAATATACAGAATTGGTCGATATCTTTTTTACGCGGTAGATATGTCCTCGCTCAAATATTTATTTGAGTCTTCTTGTCAACAGTACTCTGATATCGAGTCCAATACTTATTTAATACAAATAAGACATGATACACGTGTCGCTTCTAAGTTTGTCGGCGTTGTACCTAATATTTTGTATATTATTTTAGATGTAAGCCCATTTGAGCGCGTTCTAAAGCGCTGACAAGGTCATGGAGACTTAATACTTTTCTTTGTCGGAGGCGCTCGGGCAGTTGTTAGCAAATCCCGCCCCTCTTGGCTGAGCCTTTGCTCGCCCACCTGTCCTGGTGAAACTGGAAAGGCCTTCGGGCCATCAGTAAACTTTCAATCATTAAAAAAAAAACTTTTCTTTGCTTGGGATCGACCAAAAAGCAGATTCGTGATTATAGGTATATATATATTTTTTTTATTACCCTTGTGGGTAGACTAGCCTTTTTTTATTGCTTACATGGGTGGACGAACTCACAGCCCACCTGGTATTGAGTGGTTACTGGGGGCCATAGACATCTACAACGTAAATGCGCCACCCACCTTGAGATATAAGTTCTAAGGTCTCAGTATATTTACAACGGCAGCCCCACCATTCAAACCGAAACGCATTATTGGTTCACGACAGAAATAGGCGGGGTGGTGGTACCTACCCGAGCGGACTTACAAGAGGGGATAATGTAACGATAGTGATATGTTTTGTGCATCAATAAAATTCAAAATTATTCAAAAGGCTTTATTGCAATAAACTCAATTGCACCGAATTCGTATGATTACGGAACTGCCGCTCGGCCATGACACCGTATTTATATATTTATAATAAAAAAGTGATATACCTTTTTTTTTCATTAATATTCCAGAAATTAATTTGCAATACTAACTTATTCGCCTTTATTCACCTTAAATGATTCGCTTAGTCATTCTATACTGATTCTTTGTTTATTTTATTTAATCATTACTTAACAAGAACAAAAAACAGATATAGCAAAAGTAACTCCTTTCCGATCGGAAGCCTATAAGACACATCTCTCCTTATTCTGGTCTATTTATTATTTTAATCAAAATCAAGACAATAAAGACTTTCTTTGGTCACATCGGGGATCAAGATATTATTATGTTCACGGCAGAAATAGTACCGAGTTAATGGTGAAATTTTCGGACTCACTCGGGATAAGCCACTAATCAATATCAACGATGAACAGGACTTAGGGTGGAATAGGACTTCGGCGAGAACTGGGAGAGTGTAGGAATATATTTTACTAGGATTTTTTTAAATTGCTTAAATGGGTGGACGAGCTCACAGCCCACCTGGTGTTAAGTGGTTACTGGAGCCCATAGACATCTACAGCGTAAACGCCCCACTCACCTTGTTATATAAGTTCTAAGGTTTCAAGTATAGTTACAACGGCTACCCCACCCTTCAAACCGAAACGCATTACTGCTTCACGGCAGAAATAGGCAGGGTGATTGTACCTACCCGTGCAGACTCACAAGAGGTCCTACCACCAGACTATAAATATCTTACTGGTTTAAAGACTTAAAAGACCCTCTTCAAGTATTTTTGCAATAGTTTGCCGAACGACTTCACGGCCCGTCCGGTGGTAAGCCGTTATCATTCGTTAACATCAAAACATGAGTCTATAAGGATTATGTTGGGGAAAACACTACTCTGTGTCGGGATGTTTTTATATTACGAAACTTTTTATGTATATTAATTCTTGATGTCCCCTATAGAATTTTATTTACTGCTTCCCCAAGTTTGTATACAAATTTTTAGGCAAATTTTTTGTCTTTGGAAAATAACACGAAGATGTAGAGCATGGTTTATGTGTTATTGTGGACAAGCTGACAAACGAAATCGGAACTCAGATGGTTTTTTTTTTTTTTTTTTTATTGCCTTTGTAGGCATACGAGCATACGGCCCACCTGATGGTGAGTGGTTACCGTCGCCCATGGACTTCAGCAATGCCAGGGGCAGAGCCAAGCCGCTGCCTACCGCTTAATACTCTCCATAAGCCTCGTTTGAAGAAGGACATGTCATAGCGCTCGGGAAACACCGTGGAGGGGAGCTCATTCCATAGCCNCCCATGGACTTCAGCAATGCCAGGGGCAGAGCCAAGCCGCTGCCTACCGCTTAATACTCTCCATAAGCCTCGTTTGAAGAAGGACATGTCATAGCGCTCGGGAAACACCGTGGAGGGGAGCTCATTCCATAGCCGGATGGTACGTGGCAAAAAAGATCTCTGGAAACGCACTGTGGATGACCGCAGTGGCTCCAGGTAGTATGGATGGATGGGAAAAGACCTAGGGGGCTCAGCCCAATACGTTGCGGCGTTGGTCCGACCAGATCCGCACCGCTTTTGATTCGACATTTCACAGCGCCCTCCACACCGCCAGAGACAAGAATAGATAGAGAAAGATCGTGCGTGCGAATGTGATACAAAAGGTTGATTACGACCCTCAGCAGTGAGGAATACGACTCAAGGAGGAGAAAAGTTTTCATTTTCACGTAAGACTAAACAGTATTTCGTAGGGATTTGAACATCTGTACGTACCGAATTTGTAAATTGTGCTTTCTACGATTCCTGGAGTCTGAAGAGAATCTTATACCTTTAAACGAGCAATTCTTGTATATATATGTATATAATCTGAATCTCGGAAACGGCTCCAACGATTTTTATAAAATTTAGTATACAGGGGATTGCGAGGGCGATAAATCGATCTAGCTACGATTTATTTTCAGAAAATGTTGCTTTATTCGTGTTTTCAATAATCAACTTTATGGCTCTTTCCGACGTCTATTGGCGAATAACAATACTATTTTTACTGCTTTAAAGACACAACAAGATGGCGTTTTAAATAAAAAAAACGTGCAAGGCTCGGTCATCATCTAGTGATATTTAAACAGTATTACGGAGTTAAAATTGTAGCAAAGTATCCTGTTGATGACAAGACAATCCCACTGAGTTTGTTTCGGAAGTCCGTATGTTTTCGGAAGCCTTGTAGCTAGTACTTCTTGGAACCGATTGTAGAATCGACAAGATCTGTCGATGTCAATCCTGTCGATTATGATGATATTTATATGACCTAAATTTCATTTCACTGGGATATCTATTTATTTATTTATTTTTTATTTATTTATTTATGTACGCACAAAAAGGAAGACATAGTACAGAGTAATAGGAAAATTTTGTACAAAGGCACTGCTCATTTCTTTAAGAAATCTCTTCCAGCAGACCTGCGAGAGGATTATGAGAATGATAATTAAAAGTGATGAGTGTGTGTAGAGCAGCTAAAATAACAAATAGGTACAACATGAGAATTATAGTGTAGAATATATATCTGTCGATCACCAAAACCAATTAACAACAAGCAATGAAATAAATGAATGACAAGCAATGAAATATATAAACATTATTTGTAGGCAAAACAATTTGCTAGTTTTGCTACAAATTATGACTACAAAATTTTTGTAAGACGCATAGTTTCCGAGATATCGCGAAAAAAGTGTTTTCACCCCTTTTTCCAAGATGGCGGCCGGGGGACAAGGGTGGCGACCCCACAAACTTGAGGTTAAGCTTCTATTGACCTTCCACACATGTCTCAACATAAAATTGCGACCTCTAAAAAACGCCAGGTTAGGGCTAAAAATGTAACATTTCAATGGACTAAGTATAATTTAACAGGAGAAATACGAGAACGTTTATCAACTGTGTAACATCTTGTCACCGCGATTCAGGAATTGTTGAAATTACGTACAGCGACATCTGTTGATAACAAAGTAACTAAAAAAAATCTTACGTTACGGACGTTTTTTCCCGGTTAGGGTGCCCCTCCGTATCGTCCCATAAGGAACTTCGTTCCAAAAAGATTGCGCGCTACGATAAAGTTTGAAGAAGAATTCTCAAGTAAATAGAGGGGGGAGGGTTTGGTTTATTATATGCGCCATATCAACTCTAACACGTCAGTCGAGCATTCTGAGAAAGTTACGCTCTATTAATAAAAAACTTCAGAGGTGTCAAGGGACACCCGGATGGAACGAAGTTCCTTTCGATTAATTAGTGAAGGAATTGTAATTTTTTTAAGGTATAATAATAAATTACGGCATTATGAAGAAGAAAAAAACAATACTATGAACTAAATTACTATTGTTGAAACGCTATCTCGAGAAACTGTACTCATTACGCGGACCAATCGGATACGAGCAATGTCACGCGATAAGCGCCTACACGTTGATTGGTCAGAATGACGGATCTAAAAAGTGTCGTGACAACTTTTCGTAAGAANCGCTATCTCGAGAAACTGTACTCATTACGCGGACCAATCGGATACGAGCAATGTCACGCGATAAGCGCCTACACGTTGATTGGTCAGAATGACGGATCTAAAAAGTGTCGTGACAACTTTTCGTAAGAATTTTTTCCGTCTAGCCCCCTTTCACAACGCGCGATAAGGAACTTCGTTCCAAAAGCCTTATTTCATATTTCGCGAAAAGCAATGTAACACATACAATAGGTACTTAACACACAACATCTCTCTAATGTAACTTCGCTAACAGCGCTGGAAAACTCCCTCGCAGCCATTCATTTCTCAAATTTCGCTTTTTATTCACAATTAAGTACAAAAATAAACATAAAACAACATTCGTGACGTCTTAATACAAACAAATTGCCGTGACGTCTAATTGTTATGATTACAACCACAAATTACGGTTACTAAATTTATTCAAACATTACTCAAACATTTATTATGTGTTTATTTAAAAACCTTCCTAATTTCTTACGGAAATCATGCCATCATGCCACCATGAGATGGCCAATAAATAGGTAGTTGGCACATTACATTGAAATAGATGCTCCGAGTGCCTTCAGCCAGAAGAGAATGCAATGACAGAGGAATATTGCAAATTTTTAGGTGGCCTATTTTTGGGATGATAGAAAATCGGCAATGCGGTCGTGGCGGTATGTGAGCTTTTCGAAGCTGCTGCACTGTCTACAGCCCGCCGATACCGTCAGGACTACGATAGCTGACGCCACCGTCTTCTTAGAGGCGGCATGCGAGCTGGCGATGGAGGTGCTCGCTGCTGTATACCAATTGCGATCTGACCTCCGTGCCTAGGGCTTGGTCCGTCCCCAACCTACTGTTATCCGAGTGTGGAAAACCTAATCTCGCCGATCGATACTGAAGGTCAGTTACACACAGCTCACCGTCGGGCCATTCGCTTGGTCCACGCCAACTGGATGAATCAATACCGCCGACACTTTCAGCTGGTGCAAACGCTGACCAAGCACAGCTGCTTCAGGAAGCACTTGCAACAGATTAGAGCTGAATCGACGACAGAGGGTTGTTGTAGATACAAGTTGGACAAGGGATGTGTGCCGCCCGCAGTGCCGCCGCGTTGTCAGAATAGCACCGTGTTCTCATCGCCTAAACAATTACCGAAGTGACACTCGACATTTTTGAAGTGAAAACTTCTTTAGAATCGTTGTGATTTCAAACCGGATGCAACGGAAAAAACGACAGGTAAGAGACACAAATACAAAAAAATGAGACAGAAATATACATACTATTTAATACAGCGCCATCTGTGAGATTTTTTAATACTAACGTGTGTATGAAAGCTCTTGTAGTGAATTTTAATTTAGGATTATACGTGAAATTAAAATATCAATTCACAGAGGGCGCTACCTTACAATTATTTACTAATGACAAAATTTTACATATACTTAAGACGTTTAGGNTATGAAAGCTCTTGTAGTGAATTTTAATTTAGGATTATACGTGAAATTAAAATATCAATTCACAGAGGGCGCTACCTTACAATTATTTACTAATGACAAAATTTTACATATACTTAAGACGTTTAGGATAATTGTATTTTAATTTTGGAAGGTTTCACTTCTACCACGTGTGAATTGCACACATGTTTTTTTTATTACAAATTCAACAAATTAGTTTGTTAAATAACAATAATTTCAGCATATAATTAATGAAAATACAACAGATAATCTTATATCATGAGAGAAAAAGAACTCCCTATCTTTATTTAAATATTATTATTTCTTCTGTGCGTGTGTTTGTCACTGAACTCCTCTTAAACGGCTGGACCGATTTTAATTAAATTGTCCGTGTACCTTCAGGTAGATTGGAGAATGGTTTAGATTTACATATCAGTCCGGCAGATGGTACTACAGTCGGTTTCTGGTTTTATCTATCTTTCCTAGAAATAATCTATAAGTATATTATTATGGCAAAACAACGTTTGCCGGGCAGCTAGTGTGAATATAATATTTTTTTATTTTTAGTTCGCCGAGCTGCAAAATCTAATCTATAATTTCGATGACTCTTCGCAAACCATTAGACTACCACCACCACCATCACCGTCAGCATATAGCAGTTCATTGCTGGACATCCATAAGTTTCTACAATTGCACAACACTGCTGACGATCCTTGGCCTCTCTCATCCAACAAGAAGACACATCAAACAAGTCAAAGCCAAAAACTTGTTAAAATCTGGTACCTACTGACAGTATTTCTACATCAAACATGATTACACATTAGACGAGATACGCTTACGTGTATAATTCGAATAACATTTTCTTAAATCATATCGAAATACTGTGGGTGTTTGATCACGTTAATCCAATCTACAAGTATTTTTACCAGGGAATACAGAATTAGGAAATTTCCGCTTTCACGATTTTTATATCGACCTATACGGCATTAATGAAATGTTTTTTTTTTTTTTATTGCTTAGATGGGTGGACGAGCTCACAGCCCACCTGGTATTAAGTGGTTACTGGAGCCCATGGACATCTTCAACGTAAATGCGCCACCCACCTTGAGATATAAGTTCTAAGATCTCAGTATAGTTACAACGGCTGCCCCACCCTTCAAACCGAAACGCATTACTGCTTCACGGCAGAAATAGGCAGGGCGGTGGTACATACCCGCGCGGACTCACAAGAGGTCCTACCACCAGTAATATAAGATCTCAATAGATAAAAGTTTGTTTGTCTATTTATCAAAGCGAATGGTAATGCGACTAATTTCTTCTTAGCTATGTTCATATAATCATCACATAGGTAGCTACAGGGATTGCAGCATTCAAATCAGCAATTGAAGTCATCGTGGCCTAGAAGATAAGACGTTCAGTGCATTTGTATCTAGCGATTCACTGGTGTTAGAATCCCGCAGGCGGTTACCAATTTTTCTAATGAAATACGTACTCAACAAATGTTCACGATCGACTTCCACGGTGAAGGAATGACATCGTGTAATAAAACCCGCAAAATTATAATTTGCGTAATAACTGGTGGTAGGACCTCTTATGAGTCTGCACGGGTAGGTACCACCACCCTGCATATTTCTGCCGTGAAGCAGTAATGCGTTGCCGTAGCCGTTGTAACTGTACTGAGATTTTAGAACTAATATCTCAGGTAACTCTCATTTCTTCTCTGGCTTAAAAGAAAACTATATGTCAAACATTCATTCGTCATCTCTCTTACCTTATAACACGACATCTCCTATCTCTCTCGCTCAGTCATGCTCGATATCTGTCAGTCATCCACATATTTAAGCAAAGATCCAGTTAAATTCGAACCTTGTTTGATTGTAGCAGTCATTGTCTATTGAGATTTGGACCCCATAACATCATATTAAGCCCTTGTACGAATTATAATTATCTCAACTCAATAAGTTTTTCGAATAGCTTGGATCGCCATTATTTCCTGGACATTAAAAATTATCAGAAACGAAGTACTGTTCGAAGAGATTTATATGATTTTTAATTTTAACTCACATGAATTAATGGGGCAATTTCAACTGACAGTTGTGTGTAAGGCTATATTTTGTTTTACGCGACTTCGGTGTTGTATGAGTAATTAGAGATTAACGCATGTCAATGTTTTTGAATATCGAATGTCAGTGGTGTAGCCAAGTTGTATCTTAAAATTTAATACTCTGTGTACTTCGTTTGTACAAGTAAAAAAGACATTAACGTTATTATCACTTTAAAAAAATTGCGGATAATTTGATTATACTATTAACACAAACCCTGTGCTTGCTCTTATAATAAAGTATTCTATCGCATTCTACCCAAAGATACATATATAAGTTTGTCTCTTTTTAGTACCCCTTTTTGTTTTAAATTACAAGGATTTCCAATTTTATATTTTTTTACTTTACCGCGAAACGCGCGAAACTATCCATACATGATATAACACATTTCTCCTGGTACTGGGACTCCAAATGATATTTAAAGAACAAGGCATGACTATTTAATATTAGTTCTGTACTTATTTGTAAATGTAGACGCGATAGATTCAGTACAGTCCTGCTAAACGTCAAACTATGTACTTATTAAATGTTGGCAAATGTTGCATAGCTTTTATCGCGGGCTTTGAGCGCGGCGACCGAATCAAGAAATTCCGTAACGAAAATAAAACCTAACACCCCCACTTCGCCTACCATGTAGCTCGCGTTCAACACATTCACACGTTGCGCTTGTGTAGTGTTTGTGAATGTGCATGCGCATCATGAAAAGTCTGCCCATCTCGCGCGGTGTAGCTTATGAGTGTGAAGGGGACAGAATGTTTTGCTTTTGTTAATGGTCATAAATATAGCGTGGTCTTATTTTATGATTTTTTTAACATTAAATTATTATTGTCTAATTATAATTGCATAAGTTGATAAAAATGCTATGCAACAGCTTTACCGCGGCAGTCCCCGAACGCCACACGTGTTTTCTTGTTCTTTTCCATATTCCGAATTAATTTATTTTTATTACTTTAATTATGTTATTAGTACTTCTGTACTTCTGTACTAATAAAATAATCTGTTCTAATTAATTGTAATTCTGTACTAATAAATTCTCTACTAATAAAATCTTCTGATCCAACTGATTCAGAGTAAATTTAAAATACCGAATATATCATTAACGTAATTCGAACGCAAAAAACAAACTTAAATGGTGACGTTACCATTATTGCTCGAGCGACAATAAATTATACAGTTCAATATGAACAGTCTGTATTTATTGAATTTTTTATTTATTTATTTACATTAAACACAGTAGTTCAGAATAAGTTACTATTCGCTAAGTCCTTTACCTTTCACTAATAATAAGTATGACAAAATGTGATTATTTCGTTCCATATTATTAGGTTATGTAAATATGTATAATGAAATAAAGTTTTTTATTTTTGCCTTTTAGAACAAAGTACCTTGTGGGACGATGCGGAGGGATACCTTAACCGGAAAAAAACGTCCGTAACGTAAGATTAGTAATACACACAGTGTACGACTTAACTTTGTATTAACGTACAAAAAATTACATGTTTTTTTATCATTCATTGACCACGATCTCAGAGCGTTCATTTGCACAATACACTAACTCCTATGCAAGCAACCGTGAATGAAGTGTACCACAATAAGTTCGCACGTTACCGAACGACCGTGGGTTGTTGCGAAACCTCCAGTTTTATTTTCTTTATACCTCGAATAGAACTTTAAATTTATATTTTTATAATAAGGAACTTCGTTCCTATCCGGTGTCCCACGACACCACACATCTTTTGCTACTTGAAAATTAAAATTCTAGTGTCAATTTTTATGATATTTGCAAGTTGAAATGCAGAAAATTATCGTCAAACACGCGGCCGATCTTAAAACTCTTGCCAAATCCCTATGCAGAATGGTAAGAGGAAATGCTGTACCAAACACACGCCCTATTGTCGGATAAGTGCAAGAAGAAGAAAAAATTACGAAATATTATGGTCTTTTGTGTGATTTTTCAACAACGTTTGTGTTTATTTTACTTTAAAATACTAGTATTATCGTGATATCGTTTTAGTGTTAGTTCTGTAACCCATTTTCCATTTGTGTGGTTTTTAAAATAACGTGGGACTGCCGGTCGGGCTGACGCTGCTGCAGGAACTTGATGATGGGCTTAAGGCTTCGCATCCTTAAAAAGGTTGAAAACTCAATAGGCTAAGCTATTGATGGGCCTATCACCACCGCACTTCACACTAACGCCCACGACTGCCGGATATATGTATGCTTGGCGGTAACCATTCTCATTCATTTTTCACGGAAAGTTATAAATTTTGCGACTTGTTTAACTTGTTTTACTGGTGGTATGACGTCTTGTGAGTCCACACTGGTGGGTACCACCACCCTGCCTATTTCTGCCGTCAAGCAGTAATGCGTTTCGGCTTAAAGGGTGGGGCAGCCGTTGTAATGTTAAAACTGAGACCTTAAAACTCATGTCTCAGGGTGGGTGGCGGAATTTACATTGTAGATGTCTATGGGCTCCGGTAACCACTTAACACCAGGTGGGCCGTGAGCTCGTCCACCCATCTAAGCAGTAAAAAAATTAATCAATACTTGCTTACGTCAGAACAAAAGAATACCTATCCGGACAGAGTAACTCAATAATCCTGATAGAAATTGACAAAAATGCTAAGCTCACAAGATTTGCTTATTCGAGCAAAAAATAAAGGTATATTTTCCTTGGTCTATTTGCCTACTTATATTGGATCAGTCACGGAATAAGATTAGACAAATACATGTATGTATAGAATTCCTTTGGTATGGCAATCGATATTTAATTCAAGTGATGAGTTATTACATAGCTTGAGACTTTGAACCCGCGTCTCAAAACCACGTGGGTTACATGCAATCTGCCTTTTTGTGCAATAAAAAAATGCAATATATTAACAACTACTTTACTCTAGAAACACGTCAATAATCATTTTCAAACGAGGCTTGTGGAGGGTACTTAACAGTAGGCAGCGACTTGGCTCTGCCCCTGGCATTGCTGAAGTCCATGGGCGACCGTAACCACTCACCATCAGGTGGGCCGAATGTTAGTCAGCCCACAAGGGCAATATATAAGATAATTTAGTAGCAGAAATATTCAGAGCAGCGATTCTGATCCTTTCGACTAAAGATTTGCCCTAAGCGCGTGTTCAACTATCATCCAATGATCCACTTCTATTTAAAAATACCCAAGGCCGGACAAAAATAGTTGATGATCTCCGAGCAGGAAGACATCATTTCTTCGCAATAACATTCTGCTACAAGAATCATTAATGCGTAACACAAAAAACACTCACATCGCTTCAATGGTAGAAATTTCCGGAAGTCAAGTGCTTTCCCGAGTGTGAATATCTCTGTAAAGGCGTTTATTCACTGGGTTAGTCTTGAATAATAATCAATTTATTTTGCAGACTAGGCTATTTTACATTTTCTGACAGACGGAAAAAAGATCTAAACACATTGTCTAGCTACTCGTAATGTAACTAAATTAATAACTAGCTGATAATCACGCTGCTCTGCACGCGTTTTACGCAAGAGCATCCAATGGAAGGCCGGCTATCCTCGACCCACGCTGGTTCTGGTCCAGCGGGGTATTCCGTAGGATAGCTCAGTCTAACCGTCGCCATCTAGGCGGGCTTCGGATAGCCTGCCGACCGAGAGGGCTGGTGGTCGTGGCGCCGACGACCGCCTGTCCGGCGTCCAGATGGGGAGGGTTATGGGAGAGATGTGCTCCGCACTAAACGCTTCACTTTCCCCCCTCTGCCTCTTCATGAGTTCTGTCTAATGCGAGGTTTGAACGTTGGTTGTTAAGCGACAGGAGGTTTTAGTCAGTTCGCAACTGACATGCCCCGCCCTCCATCCCCAGTGGAGGGCGGAAGTCCGGCGATTTCCTCCAGACCAAAAAAAAAAAAAGCTAATAATCACACACATTAGCGGAATCTTATCTTTTAAAAGTAAAAATAATCTATCTTTTAAGGCTACAGGTTATTCAAGCAGAAAATATATATTAAATATGCTTTCACACAATTGCATATTCTCGTCTGAAACAAAACTATGTCTACGATCAGATTAGGACAATAAAAAGAAAAAAGACGATGTCAATTATAAATGGTTTTGGTTAGTGAGAATTAAGATTATTACTGGTGGTAGGACGTCTTGTGAGTCCGCACGACCACCACCCTGCCTATTTCTGCCGTGAAGCAGTAATGCTTTTCAAAACTTTAAAACTTAGTTTCGTCTGTGTCCAAAGAAACATTAATGCCCAATAATTGTAAGTATAAACCTCAAATTTCGACGAGTAACACCTGAGGCATAATTAACCAGGAAAATTTCAAAGAATACGTAACAAGAAAATAAATATTGTATTAAAATGAGAAGTAATTTTAATCGTAAAATATACGATCCGGGAAAATCATACTGAAGAAATGGCGGAATGAGAAGCTTGGAAAAAAAATTAATAACAAGATACTCTTTCCCCGTGGGTGTCTTAAATGTGACTAAGGGATTCACTGGAGAATGGGTAGCAGTTTTGTCCGAGTATTACAGTAACCCAATGTAATTACTAACCTACATTTATAGGTGATAAAACGTATTGTTTATCCGGGCGTATTACCGGCACGGATGAGTGTCGTTCTGACTATATCTGCCGTCATGCACCAATGCACATTCCGATAGAGGCACCCGTCACGTGCGGACGTGCTCATCGTCCACTCGATCGCCCGGTCTTTGTTCGCCCGGCTTTTGTTAGCCCGGCCATTGTTCGCGCGGCCTGTGTTTGTGGTACATCTGCCGACTAAGTGCTCTTTCTGGAAGTTTTTATTTGTTTTGTTTCCTTTTGTTGTTTCTGTGTTCGTGGTACNAAAAAAAAAAAAAAAAAAAAAAAAAAAAAAAAAAAAAAAAAGCACCAATGCGACCTGGTTTCAAAGATTGGGCAGTCGTTGAAATTTCAAAGTCTTGTCTCAAGGTGCCTACCTCCAAGGGGTCAGCTAGTTTTTTTTTTTCCTACCTACGCTGATAGCCTTGAGAGGTTACATCAGCGGAACCTTAACTAGGTGAGCTCACGGGGCTCAAACCTGACGACGTTGCTAACACGAACCCTAGCAAGAGCCGTGCTTCGCAGAATCTACCACCGGATCGGAAACGCGACCCACTGAGAAGATCCGGCGAGAAACTCAGTGGGCTGTGTCTGAGCGTTAATTTACTTGTCGAGCCCTTCGTCGCAAGCGACGGGTTCGACGAGAACGGTGACCGGGTCAGCTAGTAGATATATGTATAATATGTAAGATTGGTAAGAATGGAACGTAAGAAAAGAGTGTGGAACGGAGCGTTAAGGTGTGAATGAGAGAAAACGATTAAAAAAGGACAAGATTCAATACGATTGAATAAGCAAGGCGTAAATAACACGTCAGTTAGTTTTTAATTATAATAACAGAGAAGATTTTACGTAATTACTGGTGGTTGGACCACACGCGAGTCCGCACGGGTAGGTACCACCACCCCGCCTATTTCTGGCGTGAGACGTCATATGTCAAAGTGGGTAGCGGCATTCACACTGTGACATCTATCATCATCATCATCAACAGCCCACAGTCGTCCACTGCTGGACATAGGCCTCTCCCAATCCACACCACTGAGCCCAGTCTACGGCTCTCCTCATCCACTTCTTGCCGGCCACCGTTCGGAGGTCATCGCACCACCTAGCCAGGGGGGCGTCCCACGTTACGTCTTCTGCTGCGCGGGCTCCACTCAAGAACCCGTCTGCTCCAGCGATCGTCAGTCCTACGGCATATATGGCCAGCCCACTGCTACTTCAGCTTGCTGACTCTTTGAGCTTTGTGACATATATAGACTCCGGTAACCACTTAGCACGTTGAACGCCATATGAAAAATCGAGTATTTTCATTCAGGCCACGGTGCTCACCGGTCAGCCTTATCTTACTAAACCGTTCGGGCTGTAAGGGTCACCCGTGAGCCGCGTGAGGGTTCCAACGTAAACGCTTCCTACAAGCCACAGATTGCAGCTATCAAACAAAACGCGCATGGAATTGACCCGCGTGGTCTTTTAGTCGAACCGAACGTCTTAGTTTTTAAATCCAATGAAAGTGGTAGTTATTATCAAGATTATATAAACTTTCAAGATATCTTAAAAAATAAACGGTAAAAGTCGCTAATTTTTATCTTCCTAATTTTTATTTATATTTTATAATATTTAGAATGAAAATCTCAAGTTAATAAAAATTTCCGATTCCCTAACATTTTTTTTATTGCCCTTGTAGGTAGACGAGCATACGGCCCACCTGATGGTGAGTGGTTACCGTCGCCCATGGACTTCAGCAATGCCAGGGGCAGAGCCAAGCCGCTGCCTACCGCTTAATAATCTCTACAAGACTCGTTTGAAGAAGGACATGTCATAGCGCTCGGGAAACACCGTGGAATAATACGAATGGTATAATACGCTAGGCCCACCGGTGGGACCCATGGCGTTCAACGTTACATTACCCATGAGATCGTTTCGCAAAAAAAAAAACACTATTTGTATGCTTCGTTGCCTAAAGCATGTAATACACACAACATAATGTGAATGTGCCGCTTTAAAACTCTTTCTGCAAAGAACAATTTCACGAAGTGACGTCAAATGGAATGCTCTCTCATATATTTCACGTAGGCGTGAAAGAAGTGTTCATGATTCACATATACAACGTTCAATGCTACCGATATATAATTTTGTATAACTATAGTTATATTGAATAATGCGTTATCGATTTTTCGCCTTCTTTTGTCTTATCACAATGGAGTAAGCCAGTGTTGTTGTTTCTTTGTTATTCCTTTATTGATGCACAAAAACAAATTACAACCATGGAAATTATAAGTTTAAATATTTAATATAACTATCTGGATTGCAATTCAAAACAAAAATTATTAAATTTGGCTTGATTACTCACTGAGTTTCTCGCCGGATCTTCTCAGTGGGTCGCGATTCCGATCCGGTATTAGATTCAGCGAAGCACTGCTCTAGTGTTAGCATTTCTCTCAGGTTGAGCCCTCGAGCTTACCTACCGGTCCGCCTAAATTTGTAATAGCCCCCTAGGCTGCCAACGATTAGGTAGAAAAAAAGATCTTGATCCGCTCCATAATATGTTTGAAATTGTGCCTGCAGAGAATAAATCTTCTAGAGAATAATAGATCGTAGACGTTTACTGGTGGTTAGGACCTCTTGTGAGTCCGCACGGGTAGGTACCACCACTCAAATCAAATGAAATCAAAAAAATTTTGTTCAACATAAATGAAAGTACATACTTGTTGAACGTCAAAAGACCTACCGCCAATTCACAAGAACTAGTCTCGGTCCTGAGAAGAATTGGCAAGAAACTCAGCGGGCATGTCTTTTTTTTTTAAGTTTTTTTTTTTTAATGTTACATTTTTTTTAATTATTCATTTTCACAATGAGTATTATAACGTAACAATTATTACAATATTGAAATGCCCGGAGCGAGCAACTCATTCCCTCTTTGTGCAATCTTCTAGATAATCTCGGCCTATTTCTGCCGTGAAGCCGTAATGCGTTTCGGTTTGAAGGGTGGGGCAGCCGTTGTAACTATACTGAGATCTTAGAACTTATATCTCAAAGGTGGGTTTTTAGCATTGGCTATTAAATGGGCGCATTTACGTTGTAGATGTCTATGGGCTCCAGTAACCACTTAACACCAGATGGGCTGTGAGCACGACCACATATCTAAGCAATAAAAAATTAAAAAATACTTTTTTATTGTTTAATCAGCTATATGGATTCACGGTACCAAAATATTACCAGTACTATTTGCGGGATTCGCACACCGGCCCAGTAGCTTCGCTCGACACGAATGCACCGGACGTTTTATCCTTTAAGCCATGATTACTTCAGTTCCAGTCATACTGCTATCTTTGATTTTCGCAATAATATTCTAATTTAACCTCGAGCTTAAATTGAAATTACGTCACGATAGGAAATAATCTAACGACAGAAAAAAACCAAGATTAATCTGTACAAGTAGTTGATAAAGTTAGGACGGTTCTATACTGTGAAGTTCTAATTGAATAACAATTATTTTTATGCTGCAACTAGCTGACCCGGCAGACTTCGTAGTGCCTCAATCGATAAATAAAAGACCTAAACTTTATTTAATTCCGAGAATTTTCATATTTATCTACCTTTTAATAATTCAAGACCAAAATTAGCCAAATCGGTCCAGCCGTTCTCGAGTTTTAGCGAGACTAACGAACAGCAATTCATTTTTATATATATAGATTATGAAATAAAGTGTGCTCAATCTAATATTATCTTTGTTTTACTGAGATAAACTCTTATTTTTTTGTTCAGAGAGGGAGTACTAGGTGCCTAGTACCTCATAATGTCCCTCGGAGTTGCCAAGCTGTGAGTAGATTTTCGGAGATTTATATACATTGTATACTACAGAAATGTATGATACTGCAGAGCATCCCAAGCATTTGACGAGTAGGGGCACTTCGAAGTCTGCGGCCCCAAAGTAAATAAAAAGAGACTATTTGAAAAACCGATCATAAATGTCTCATATGATCTGTTATGATAATAATAAAGGATCTTGTTACGTTTCCAATTAGTTCAATTAAAAATAATAATTAAATTGCAATAAATTATTAACCGTTATACAAAAAACTGGGAAGTGATATGATCTGTGATCTGAGAGAACAATTTGTTCAGTGCCCATATCGTTTTTTTTTTTTAAAGCTTTCTTTATTCCACATAAAAATACTTAATTACAAACAATTTGAACATACATTCATGGTTTATTTTTATTTTTACGAAATACTTAAAAAGTTAAAAAAATAAAAATTAAAGTTTAAAAAGTTAATTCAGAAGTTTTTGTTTAGGACAGGTAGTTTTTTTCTTATATTAATTTTAATATTATGTACCTAATTTTTGTATGGACCCCCTTCGGGTAAAAGCCTCCTCTAAGGTATATGATATTATCTGTGATCTGAGAGTGCAATTTGTTCAGTTCCCGTATCGATTTTACTGAGTTCAAATCGAAAGTGGCTTCAGCTCGTTGCGATAGGACCTTCATTCATAGTCTTCTCTTTACAAGGATATCTGAACGCTTTTAGCTACATTTTGTATTTTCGTACAAGTTAACAGTGATAAAATGACATTTAAAAATTTTCACTAATTTTTTTTTTTTTTTATTGCTTAGACATGTGGACCAGCTCACAGCCCACCTGGTGTTAAGTGGTTACTGAAGCCCATAGACATCTACAACGTAAATGCGCCACACACCTTGAGATATAAGTTCTAAGGTCTCAGTATAGTCACAACGGCTGCCCCACCCTTCAAACCGAAACGCATTACTGCTTCACGGCAGAAATAGGCGGGGTGGTGGTACCTACCCGTGCGGACTCACAAGAGGTCCTACCACCAGTAAAATTTCTCTTATTTACTTACATTACACTTGTTGTAATTTTTCACAAAATCAAAGGATTCCATTGTCTCAAGGAATGCAATACAGCGGGTTTACGAACTATGAACTTACTACAAATACGAGTATATAATCTTGCTTCGCTTCTATTATATCTATATCCTTTTTCGTTACATTTAGAATTCGAAACACCTTCGAAATTGTTTTATTGCTCTCATTGCAATGCTTTAAAATTATATATTCTGAATAGTTGTCGATTAAAATAAAACACGCAAATTCTTCATGGAGAAATTCTTGCCGACTTCGAACTTATCTCTCAGGTTAGGAAGCGGTTTTCACGTCATGCACTTTGGACTCCAATAACCACTTAACAACAAATGCACCGTGAGCTCGCCCACCTAGGCAAATAACATTAAAATCACCCACCCAGTTTTAAGGGAGAACTGTGCCTTATAAAAATGGGTAAGCTAAAATTTCCCTGACTATAGATAGGGTATTGAAACCTATCAACCTCTGACACTCAAAGCTGCCGCACTTTGGTCGGAGTTTATTCAAAGAAACGCGCAACCAATAAACGTTATAATATACATTATCTTTTCATATGGAAGTGTTGTGATGCATTTGCATTTAAAGAAGTATGTACTTTATAGAATACGAGGAAACTTTCTACTAAATACACTCGCAATATGCAAGCTTTTTTTATTTTTTTTATTGCTCAGATGGGTGGACGAGCTCACCGCCCACCTGGTGTTAAGTGGTCACTGGGGCCCATAGACATCTACAACGTAAATGCGCAGCCCACCTTGAGATATAAGTTCTAAGGTCTCAGTATAGTTACAACAGCTGCCCCACCTTTCAAACCGAAACGCATTACTGCTTCACGGCAGAAATAGGCAGGGTGGGGTGGTACCTGCACGCGCGTACTCACAAAAGGTCCTACCACCAGTGATTACGCACGATGTTATTCCTTCACCGTGGAAGTCAATCGTGAACATTTGTTGAGTACGTATTTCATTAGAAAAATTGGTTCCCGCCTGCGGGATTCGAACACCGGTGCATCGCTACATACGAATGCACCGGACGTTTTATC
This sequence comes from Bombyx mandarina, assembly GCF_003987935.1. Next base: position 2,348,598 of record NW_021011506.1, on the reverse strand, counting down.
TTTTAGGCCACAACGACAACTTATTAACTATTTCGAATTTCATTTGGGTAGAGCTGTGATTTTGTCTGCTCAATACAAAAGAGGAAATTCACACAGCCAGCCCTTGTGTGACTAGCAATTCAGCAGCTCATAAAATATTTGATACAAGTCTGTTATAATACAATTCTAATGTAACGTAAGGCTGTATCATAAATCAACATAAGTGATAAACCAATAAAGCACTGAAAGGGCTCTTACCTTTATGTGTTCAGAGTTAATTGAATTATAAAATAAGGGACCTTTACTCGGGACCTTTCAAAGTATAGCAAAATTGGAAATTGTATATATTTAAAGTTATTTCTAAGCTGTCAGGAATAATTCAGGATTCAGGTGACTTTCAATCAGGCGCTTTAGAAGATCATGAAAGCTTTTTATCCGTAGCCTCATTAGAGCCAAGCTTGGTTGACCTATTCACCCTCTCTTGTCTGTTTGACAGTTGGACCACAGACCTCAAGTCTTTTTTTATTGTGTTTTTTATTGCTTTTATGGTTGGACGAGCTCACAGCCCACCTGGTGTTAAGTGGTTACTGGAGCCCATAGACATCTGCAACGTAAATGCGCCACCCATCTTGAGATGTAAGTTCTAAGGTCTCAAGTATAATTACAACGGCTGCCCCACCCTTCAAACCGAAACGCATTACTGCTTCACGGCAGAAATAGGCGGGGTGGTGGTACCTACCCGCGCGAACTCACAAGAGGTCCTACCACCAGTAGGTGGGTCTGAAGGTGGGTGACGTGTAAGCTCGTTCGCCCGTTTAGACAATAAAAAAAAAGGCTTTACATTAAACTATTTACTCAATCCTGTGCTTTCATTGACCAAAATTAAGCTGGATTTTGTACTGGATTTATTCTGAGAATTTAATTAAATCCAATGTTTAAATTTTAGGATTCGCCATAAAACTAATTGACTGGGATGAGGTCTATTAATTGTTCTAATATTACAATTATTTGAATCCCAATTAAAGTGTAACATGATACCGATTCTGGCGATAAGCGGTCTCGCCTTTATTGATTTTGGCTGGAACATGCAAGATGCTTGTTTTTGTTACTGTTGCGGCTACTAAAATGTCTAGACCGTGTCCGAAATTTATTTATGAAGTTGCCAATTAATTAGTATGTAATGTATTGTTAATGAAACAAAAAAGGGTGCGTGTACTTATGTACGCGCGTAAGAAGTTATACTTTATTTTTATTAAATTTATTTCTTATTTATTTATTTAAATTTTAATCAATTTGAAAAAAAAATCGATTAAACAACATCCTCAAACACGCATATTGGACATCCCTTTTCTTGACATCGTATAAATTCGGTAATTCTCGGTACGGTTCGGAAAGTTCACCTGCGGCTATATTCAGACTCGCCAAGTTACGTCGGTCGCGTTGTAACGAGCGATTTAGTGGGCAACTTCATTCTGTTAATTTTGTGTCACGGTGCGCGCACATCGTAAAATTTCACTCTCATCAATTTTTCATAACGCGCCTAAAGAAGTATAACTTCAAAACCAAGTTGTTGCTCTGCAAAGAGTTATTTATTATTATTATTATTATTTTATTAACTTATTTCGACACTCACAATTCTTATAAATTATTTTCGAACCTGCAAAGCTATTGCTTCAACATTTAGACTTTTTTTAAATATGCGAGTTTTTTTTTTTTTAGAAAGCACGTTATCTTTTTGAATTTCCAAAGCCAGAGAGCAATTCCAATTATAGAATGAACATAGCTTCCACCATATAAGGGTCAAGAGAGCTTCATTTACAGGTATATCGAAAGTTACACTTAACACCAGGTGAGCTCGTCCACACATCTAAGCAATAAATAAAAAAAAAGTTAAAATTTTTTTTTTAAATTATAATTTTTTTCTATATATGAGGCCGTCAGCGCTAAAGTGGCCTAACCCACAATTTTTCATAATCATGCTTATAAATGTATATTGCAATTTATTTAAAATAAAATAAATTTTGATGCAAAACCGGCCTTTTCATAATTTCACCCATAGATAACAGATGGCATTATTATTTTTGCGCGTATTGTTTTTTTGCCTACTTGATTAAAATTAATGAAAACTGAAACCTCATTGGTCCATAATAACTATGGTAATCTTAGGCTACTTTTGCGCTGACCGCCTCATATATCAATCAAAATATCCACCCATGGTGTTGATGTATCATCGTCAGCACAGTGGTTTATTTTTTCAATTCCCTTCTTGAAGAATTCAGATCTACAAGATCCAACAAACTCTCCAAAGGCATTTTGAAGCCTTGCGAGTATCGATTTTTTTCCTGCCAAGAAACTATCCAAGCTTTGGAAAAAGTAGAAGTCTGTCGGCGCACGATCTAGTGATGACGGTGGTAGACGCAAAACTTCCAACCCTAGCGCTTGTAGCTGTGAGGCCGTCTGTTGTACCGTACCGCATGAGGTCGAGCGTTATCGTGAAGGATTAACCAATTTAAATGATTAACCAAGGCTGGTTGGAGATGGCTGGAGATCTTCTCCATCATGGTGTCCAGTTCCTCACATTACAAATCCGCAGTGCTACTGGTGCCATTAGGTAAGAAGCTCAGATGAATTATACCGGTACTAGACCAGAAAACAGTGATCATGACTTTTTAGAGGAAAAGTTTTCGTTTGGGCATTGTCAAGGTACTGAACCAGGATCTAACCAACATGATGACTGCTTACGACTATTAAAAATAATCCATTTTTCATGGCGAAGCACAACCTGGTTCCTTAGTACAGGGTACTTTTTTTTTATTGCTTAGATGGGTGGACGAGACATCTACAACGTAAATGCGCCACCCACCTTGAGATACAAGCTCTAAGGTCTCAGTATAGTTACAACGGCTGCACTACCCTTCAAACCGAAACGCATCACTGCTTCACGGCAGAAATAAGCAGGGTGCTGGTACCTACGCGCGCGGACTCACAAGAGGTCCTACCACCAGTAAAATTTGAGTTCAAATGACTGATGGATGTCATGCCCGATTTATTAAAAAGATGATAGTTAGAGATACTTAAAGGCACTGACAATTTTGTTTACAAATGTGTAATGTATGAAAAACACAAGTCATATCTCGAAAAATCTCAGGTAGGTTACTCTAAAATACATATCTTGGTACTTGTGTTTATATTATTAATGGTATGAGGATTGCGTTTAAGTAGCTTACTTGTCTTCCAGAAATGGCAGCTAGAATAGTGATAGCAAAGCTCATAATAATTAAAACGAAAGTTTTACATTAAATTAAATAAAATTATAATACATTTTCAACGAATTAATAAAAAATGTATAAAAAGGTTTCCGAAAGTATTCTATTTGTTGTTTATAACTTAAATCTACATTTAATAATTAGTTTCACAAAAGTTTTAAAAGTTGTTTTAAGTTGCTTATTTATATTTCTTTGTTAATACAAGCGAATTGACCTTAAGATTAGTTAAATATTAGGTTTGAGAACTGTTTCTCAGAGAGTTAGCAGAGTCATCTAATTGATAATATTTGGTTATATATGTTTTTATATGTATATATTTATGATATGTATATATACATATGTATATCTATATATTTATGTATATGTATTTATTTAAGTACGAGTATTTGTATCTATAAATATTATGTATGTTATATACATATATATACACATATGTTTAAGTAATATCACCTTCACACTACACCTACCAAGCTTCATCTCTGCACTCCCCTAAGGTAGACTGTTAGAGAATGCCTATGGCATTAAGTCCGCCTTTATACTTTCTAGTATAAGAAGTTATAAATAAATAAATATTAAGTAAATTATTTTAAAATGTTTTGTTAAACGATGATTATTCACTTCTTAAACAAAACAATTTAATTGTATCTAGCTGTTAGCTTTATCTTTATTATCTTAAATATCTTTCAATTTAGGCACTGTAATATTAGACTAATGTTTGAATTATTTGTCTTCATTATCGTAAGAGAGGAGCAGGTGGCTTTGCTGCTCAATCCTTGGGCCCGCGATTTGCTCTCAACACCTGCAGATCGTTGAGTCTCACATACCCCCTGCGCGCCCCTTATGCGCGGGGACCTCGTAGGAGGTTCGGCCCCCGGCCCGAAAAAAAAAAAAAAAGAGGTGGCTTTACTGCTCACCTGATATTAAAGGGTAAATGGAGTCCATAGACATTAGCACAACGTCAAAGCCGAAAACCATCTTGAATATTGAGGTCGTAATCTCATTGGTAGTCATAGACAGAATGATAATATCTACCATACACTTAATTGTTTATTATTGGCAAAGATGGCTGAACAAGCTCACGGTTCGCTTGGTGTTAAGTGGTTACCGAAGCCGATAGAATTCGCAACGCGAATGTCGCTACCCACCTAGAAACTTGTGGTGAATGTCAAAATTAGTCCCAAGTAGGTACACCGGGCGTCTTATCCTTTAGGCCACGACGACAACCTATCTGTTGTCGTCTCAAACGTGTCATAAAGCAATAATCACGTAGCCAATTACTTAATAACTATACCTGACAATTTTATTTCGAACTCAACAAGTTTACAAAATATCATTTTCGGCCATTAATATTATTGTTACGTCGGCAGGAGTAACGCCATCTATCGCCGAATAGCCGAAACGAATATCAAAGCAACTCGTAACGTCGAGAAAGATCGAGAAGTACAACGCCATCTATTGTCAGATGGCGTAAAACACACAATACTCGACTTGTGTGGAATATTCTCGATAAGTCTAGGACTGTGTATCGACTATAAAAGCGTTGCAGAGATGGCACGCAGTCAGTTAGTAATCGGAACTACTCGAAGCGAGACAGCGAACGGATCACCTGAAGCGAAGCGGAAGAAGTGACTTAAGAATTTTAATGTGTTTTAAGTTGTAGGTACTCCGGTAGAATTTTTATTTATCCCGAACCTCAGAGCGTTACATTTTTTTTTTATTGCTTAGATGGTTGGACGAGCTATGTATTTATGTATGTATGCATCGCTCCGAGGAGAGCAACGTTTATGGCACGCAGTAATTAATATAACATAAACCAAAACCCATTAAGGTGTTTGTACAAAGTCATAAAACTATATCTGATGCTCGTTAATATATTACGATTTATTTATAGCAAGCACACTGCAGGAATTTGACACGATTTGTTATACAGTTTGATTTAGATGTATAGTTATATTCATTTGGTCATTGAGATTTTCGCGTGCCGATCGTTCATGCAGACATTATCTATGGACTACGATAACCACTTATTATCGGTTGAACTGCTACACTGCAGCAACAGAAAAGGATAAATCAGAAAATCGTAATAACAATAAGTAAGTACCACCGCCCCGCCTATTTCTGCCGTGAAGCAGTAATGCGTTTCGGTTTGAAGGGTGGGGCAGCCGTTGTGACTATACTGAGACCTTAGAACTATATCTCAAGGTGTGTGGCGCATTTACGTTGTAGATGTCTATGGGCTCCAGTAACCACTTAACACCAGGTGGGCTGTGAGCTCGTCCACACATCTAAGCAATAAAAAAAAAAGTTAAATAATACTATCTATATACATAGCAATTATAAATTAAATTATTGATAGATAAAGTACGATCCATTCAGCGAAGGAATGAATTTCCCTCCACGGTGTTTCCCGAGCGCTTTTTCCCCCCCTATCTAATCGTTGGAAGTCAGTCTAAGGGGCTATTCCAACTTCACATGGATCGGTAGGTGAGTTTACGGGCTCAATCTGAGAGAATTGCTAACACTAGCCCTAGCAAGAGCAGTGCTTCGTTGAATCTACCACCAGATTGGAAACGCGACCCACTGTGAAGATCCGGCGAGAAACTCAGTGGGCTGTGTTTACAGGTTAACTAGCTGACCCGGCAAACGTTGTTTTGCCATATATAAGATTTCTAGGGAATTTCTAGTGTAGAAAAAAAAAAACTAACTTATTGTAAGTGTGTAAGGATGTGGTAGATGAGTGAAAGAGGCATGTAGCGCTGTGAACGATGAAGGAATATAAAAATAACAATACCTCATTCAACCACATAATGTCTCATTATAACAAAAAAAAAATTGTCCAAAAAATAATAAATAAATCTTAGGGGTGGACAACCCTTATCACTTAAGGGTATGAAAAATAGATAGTAGCCGATTCTCAGGCTTACTGAATATGAATAAAAAATTTCATGAGAATCGGTCAAGCGGTTTCGGAGGAGTATGGGAACGAACATTGTGACACGAGAATTTTATATATTAGATGTTAGTCTATACAGAAATGGGCAAAGAGAAAACAATTTTCCCCTTTGTTCGCTAACCGATTTTCTTTTTTCAATAACACATATTGACACTTGTCAATATCTGTTATCAATAATAAAGTGGAAAACATTTTTGTTCCCGCGTGTAAAAGAAAAAATGTCAAAACAAAACAAAAGATGAAATTTAAATTCAGCAATGCCAGGAACAGAGTCAAGCTCCTGCCTACCGCTTAATACTCTCCACAAGCCTCGTTCGAAGAAGGACATGTCATAGCGCTCGGAAAACACCGTGGTTTATTTACCGTTATTAGATGTACTCACAGAGCCCTTCGTCGAGATAAAAATAAACGTAAGTATATATACCAACCGGATAATAATTCTAAATTTTACAACCAATAACTCTTACGCGAAGACGAAGCTCTTATTTAATAAACGATTTATTGATATTTATTACAATAATAATAACAAAGGGGTAGACGCGGAAAAGTTTTACTAATAATTTCATCTGAAATCTTGAAAGTTTGCTAAATTTCCTTATCCGTGTAAACGGAAGGCTTCGAGTATTAAGCGAATTATCTATACTAATATTGTAAAGCTGAAGAGTTTGTTTGTTTGAACGCGCTAATCTCAGGAAATACTGGTCCGATTTGAAAAATTCTTGAAGGCTAAATAACATCACGCTAAGACCAAAACAAGCGGAGCACCAATAAATAATGTTTCAAAATAGGGGTTTAAATAGCTCCTAAACATATTATAATTCAAATGTATTTTCACTTCCTATGTAAATGAAGTGGGGGTAAAATTTAGCGTTATGCCAAAGTAGCTATTCCACGCGGATGGAGTCGCGGGCAACACACTTCTGGAAGTCGTAGACATAAGGCATCCAGCCTGATCCCCGCGAACCTCAATAGGCGGTCAGTCCGTCTTGTGGGAAGCCTATCCACGCTACGTCTTCAGATACACGATCGTCGCTCAAGAAATGGCCATCCGTTCTACGAGCAATGTGTCCTGCCCACTGCCACTTCATCGTCGTAACCCTTTAGGCTATGTCGATTACCATGGCTTTCCTGCGAATCTCCTCCAGCAGGCAGCGCAGGACCGATTTTTGTGGCGAGGCTTGGGGGAGGCGTATGTCCAGCAGTGGGCGTCTATGGGCTGATAGAATAGGCATAAGGCATAAGAAGACAGAGGCCAAACGTCCCAGACAACGCAGTCCAAATTCGATCTCCTCTGAACATCAAGATCATTCAGGGAAATCGTACGTGAGAGAATGACCCAGTGGAGGAGTCACGATCTTCACTAATGAAGAAGCAATGCGAGGAGGAGAATGAGACATAATTAAAGAAAATTACGATTTGGTGTTGTGTTCTTTTATTGTCATTATAACATAATGGACGAATATCTATACTTCTATATCTATACTAATATTATAAAGAGGAAAGATTTGTTTGTTTGTTTGTTTGTTTCGAATAGGCTCCGAAACTATTGGACCGATTTGAAAAATTCTTTTTCCATTAGAAGCCGACATTGTCCCTGATGAACATAGGCTACTTTTTTTAAATTTTTTTTTTTTGTTTGGTTTCATGTGTGTTTTAATGTTTCCGAAGCGAAGCGAGGGCGGGTCGCTAGTAATGAATAATTAGGACGTTTCGAATCCTTTCCAGTTTTATTTGTGGTCACGGAAAACAAAAACAGGATTAAGCTCTTGAGGACTTTGAATTAAATATCTGTTTTGATATTATTCATTATTATTATATTTCCGAATGAAAGTAATTTGGGTAATGTACCTATTATAATATGTATGTATGAGAATGAATAGTAATAACGAATACAACGTGTCTTTTTTTTTTGCTATTTGAAAATCAGTATTGGCGTGAAAGAGAGAGAGAAAGAGAGAGAGAGAGAGAGAGAGAAAGAGGGTTTTCTTTATTGTACATAAAATGAACAAACAATGCGAAACATTAAATACAAAAAAGTACAATTGGCGGTCTTATCGCTAAGAGCGATCTCTTCCAGACAACCATCAGTTGGACAAGAATCATTTGGAAACAAATTACACGCGGTGTACATATCGATTGAAATATACACATGCACACACATAATAAATAAATAAATAAATATTTACTAACAATCACGCCACGTTAACTGGTCCCGTGATAAGTTCGTAAAGAACTTGTGATACAGGTACCAGATAACGGAAATAAATGTAAAATTTTTATTATACACATACATATATTTAAAAGATTTTTTTTTATATATTTATCATACAAATTATCTTCCCTTGGCGGGATCCGAACCCGTGACCCCCTTGTCACGACCATGTCACTTACCACTACACCAGACGGCCATAAACCCGTACGTACACAAATAACAATATATCTAACATATATTTAATAAATAATGTTTATATAATAATAATAAAATGCAAATCGTCGAACCGAAAACGGAGACAGTAAAGAGAAGACCATTAAATCTTAAACAGAATAAGTCCATTTCTATGGCTCGTTAATAAATACATTGAGATATAGGCCAAGAAGGATTGAGATTAGGCAGGCGGTTGGTCGTAAAACTCATGCGAAATCCTTATGCAGCGTGATAAGAGGAAATCATGCGCGAATCTATCTATACTAATATTATAAAGCTAAAGAGTTTGTTTGTTTGTTTGAACGCGCTAATCTCAGGAACTACTGGTCCAATTTCAAAAATTCTTGAAGGCTATATATAGGCTATGTAACATCACGCTAAGACCAAAATAAGCGGAGGACCAATACATAAAAATCGGGGTTATTTTTACCTTTTGAGAGCTTCCGCTGCGTACGCTGCAGAAACAGTTAAAGTTTCGCTAAAATAATGTATGACAGAATTGTTCCCGTTTAAAAGGTCTAAAAAAAAGTCCGCGACAACACATGTCTATATATCAAGGTTCGCTCGCGCTATAACGTTTTTTATGTTAACCAAATTTGTTCTTAAAATAAACCATTATTTGTGAACTATTTCACGCGGACGAAGTCGCGGGCAAAAGCTAGTCTTAAATAATGTGGGATCAGAGCAAGACGTTCGTATAAGTATGATCAAGCCTTTCGAATTTTCGGAGATGAAAAACCGCAAATCACATTACGTCGTTAGCGATCCTGACTGTTGCGCCAATGGTCGTGGATTCGATTCCCATGTCAGGCAAACATTGTGTGATGAAAAAGTTTATTTGCTCTGTGTCTGGGTGTCTGTTATCTATACATGTATAAATTTAAATATATATAAGTATGTTTTTTTTATTGCTTAGATGGGTGGACGAGCTCACGGCCCACTTGGTGTTAAGTGGTTACTGGAGCCCATAGACATCTACAACGTAAATGCGCTACCCACCTTGAGATATAAGTTCTATGGTCTCAGCATAGCTACCACGACCACCCCGCCTTTCAAACCGAAACGCATAACTACTTCACGGCAGAAATAGGCAAGGTGGCGGTACCTACCCGTGCCGATTGACAAGAGGTCCTACCACCAGTAATTACGCAAATTATAATTTTGCCGGTTTGATTTTTATTACACGATGTAATTCCTTCACCGTAGAAGTCAAGTTTCTTAGCCGCTGATACCCATAACTTAGGGAATCCTAAATGATGAGGCTGAAGGGCTGGGGATGTATGTGTGAGTTGTTCCCAATTACTATTATTACCATTATTATGAGCTGGCCGGTCCGTTTCTATGAGAATATTATCCTCAAAACGCTATAACCCTCAATGACGACACGCACTGGGTTTATGTATCCGCTGTTATGCCATCGTTAAACAAACTTCGTGGCGCAGTAATAAACTCTATATTCGGGTGCGTCCAGCGCTTTCCGAAGCGATCTTCAACGGAGATGAAACTTTGAGAGCCGTGTATACTTTTTAGATGGACATCTTTGTACAGGTTTACGCTTGGCTGACGTTCTTAACCCTTCGACTGCCGTGTAAGTCACTGGTGCCTTAGGAAGCGCACTGAAGATATTTTTTTATTGCTTCGATAGGTGGACGAGCTCACAGCACTCCGGTGACCGTCCTCATCGAACCCGTCGCTTGCGACGAAGGGCTCGAATTAACCCACAGACACAGCCCACTGAGTTTCTCGCCGGATCTTCTCAGTGGGTCGCGTTTCCGATCCGGTGGTAGATTCTGCGAAGCACTGCTCTTGCTAGGGTCAGTGTTATCAACGCTCCGGTTTGAGCCCCGTGATCTCACCTACACAAGTTAGGATGAAGCTGAAATAGCCTCTCAAGACTATAAGGAAAAAAAAAGAGCTAACAGCCCACCTGGTGTTAAGTCATAATCATAATCATCATATCAATAGACATGTACAACATAATTGCGCCACCTACCTTGAGATATAAGTTCCAAGGTCACAAGTATAGTTAATTATGTCGAACTTTCTCCTCGATCTTCTTACTAAGGCGCGGAATATCTAGTAGACATTGGGAACGACGAATCCGAAGTTACAAAGAATGAATGTATTTCTAAAAGACCTAATAGACTAAAACATACATTCAAAAGAAATTCATTTCGTTCAATTCATTCATTCAAAGGGCAATCTAGGCGCTCAGTAACAGAAATCGATCTAACAATAGTACTAGTATGGTAATAGTAACTTTATTGTGACAATAGAACAGCAAAACAAAAACTGTAATCCGCTTTGTCACATTCAAATTCAAATTCAAAATCATTTATTTCAACTTAGATGTCAGTATGACACACTTGTTGAATGTCAAAATACAAATAACAATGTTAACTCTACCACCGGTTCCAAAAAAAGCCACAGTCCTGAGAAGAACCGGCGAAACAAACTCAGCGGGCTTTTTTTTGTTTTTTCTCAAATATTTTGTTTTTTTTAAATAAATAGAAATATTCACAATAAAAGAAAAAACAAGTCAAAAAAATACAATTAAAAAATAATAATAATAATAATGAAAAATGAAAAGGTCAGGAGCGAGCGCCTCATTCCCATCTAGTGCCATCTAGTAAATAATCCTTAACTTTATAATATGCCTTGTTGCACAAACGTTCCTTAACAGTTTCCTTAAATCTATGAACAGGTAGTAGTTGAACGTTTAGTGGGATCTTGTTGAAAAGCTGTACACCCAGCCCCCTAAAAGAGTTGCTTATTTTCTTAATTCGAGCCGCCGGCAACGCAAGCCTATGTTTGTTCCTAGTGTTAAATTATTAAATAATTCACACATCTTTTGCCTATTTTTCTGATACCAACATTAGTTTTGACCTGTAGAAGAAAGTCGGGTCAGATGGGTGTGACGTTTATTTTATTTATTTACCGAGTTCTCGTCAGCCGTCGAAGTCAAAGCAAAACCTCAGAGTCTTTCGGAATCTTAATCAAAATAAATCTAATTATCCAAAGCAAATATAAATGAAAGTTAAACTTTGCGAAGTTTCAATTAATTTTAGAATCGTGAGATCGCTCGCGATTAATTAGTTTTGTGTTCGGGTTGTGTGTTTGCGGGATTTTTGAAATAAATACATTTATGTTTAATTAACCGATTTGAAAAAAAAATGAACACGTACTTAATTCGAAAGTTTTTGTTTGTTTTTACCTCAGATAAACTGGTTGTTAGAACGTCTTGTGAGTCCGCACGGGTAGGTACCACCACCCTGCCTATTCCTGCCGGAAAGCAGTCATGCGTTTCGGTTTGAAGGGCGGGGTAGCCGTTGTAACTATACTGAGACTTTAGAACTTATATCTCAAGGTGGGTTGTGCATTTACGTTGTAGATGTCTATGGGCTCCGGTTACCACTTAACCCCAGGGGTGTCGTGAGCTCGCCCACACACCTATGCTATAAAAATAAAAATAAAAATAAAATATTTTTTTTGGTGAACCGAAGTAGTCCGTTTTGAAGATTCTAATATTTATTTGTTAGCTGGTATAAGCTTTTCAAATTTATCATGATCACAATAGTGTTTGTGTAATATAAGAGTGCATATTTTGTTAATTAGTTCTACATTGATGTTATACTCATTTTGTTTTCTTGTCAGTTTTATTTGTTGTTACAATTTTATGTTGTTTCATCTATCTATTGATTTTTTAATTAGCGAATTCTAATCTGGGAGGTAATGCGTTCCAATTTGATGCGTTTGGTTAGTTGTTAAGTAATGCGTGATTTTGACCTCGTCAAGATGTCACAGGGGTAAATCAAGAAGAGTGGCGATATTTATGTCCACGAGCTCCGCTGATCACTTAAAATCAAGCGGGCTGTTAACCTATCTATTTCTTTTTTTTTTTCTCCACCTTATCCCACTAGGTGGGGTCGGCACAGCTAATTTTTCTCTTCCATTCTCTTCTATCAGCCGTCATCTCAACACTCACTCCTCTCTCTCTCATATCGTCATTCACACACTCCATCCATGTCTTCTTCGGTCGACCTCTTCCCCCTCTATCTTGCACTACCATTTCCATACATCTCCTAGTCACATGCATCTTCTCTCTACGCATCACATGTCCACACCACGCTAACCGTCCGCTTCTTAATCTGTTGCTTACCGGGGCCACTTTCACACTTCCTCTGATATACTCATTCTTTATCTTGTCCATTCTTGTCACTCCACACATCCATCTCAACATTCGCATGTCTGCCGCATGCACTCCTCTTTCATGCTTTACTTTACTTTACATCTATATACTTTACATCAACATCAGCAATAACATCCAACGGCATAAAGCCCGATTTTTTTCCTGTCTCATAGATACCGTAAACAAAAACAAAAGAAGAACCATTATGAGCATTGGTGATCACTCACTTTTGGGTACATTCATTTGCTCTCTTCAAAGAAAATTAATAAATAGCATTACGCCTTGTGAGATTTTTCCCGAAAAATACTGTTATGCCTACTATGTCTACATATAATACTTTATTTACACTTAAATAAATTTTATTTTAAAAATTTGAAATTTTTTTGCCGTAAAAAGTTGTTTATCTATAATACAATAGAACCTATTTCAATTTCAAAGGCCGAAATCGTTAATATCCAACCAGACGCCTCTAATCTCGAAAAATATTATTACGATACTTGACATCAAAGAAAAATCCGCCAAAATATGCTAAAGTTTCCTGCGGATTCACGTCTAATTCAGAATTTTTGAAGAGGGTCCAAACATTTTCCCCTGATCAAGAAAATGTGCATCGTCATTTACCACCTGTACAAAAACGACAAAGAGTTCGCCGTGACCCTTTAAGGGCGGGTGTTTGACTGTGGGTTTACAAGACGCTGGATTGAAATTGAACGGTAATAATGTTTTTAGGCAATTTCGTAATATATTATGTAATCGGCGGTATCTGTGAACTCTGCTCCTGTAGCGGGTGGTGCGACGGTAAAAGCAGATTAAGGAATCTTCTAGAACCATTCCTCAGAGAACTCACACGTTTCACAGATCAATCGATTTTATAAATTAGACTTGAAAAGCCTCTTCACGTTTGTGTAGGCTAAAACAACAATAATTCTGAAATCCGCCGGCGCCATTGTCTCATTTGGGACAGCAACAAAACGTAAACACAATAATAAGTTTCGAATAAAACTTTTATAAGATAGAGAGTAATGTAAATATGATTTCGTGATCGCAAATAAGGGAGTCGGAGCTGTTTGATATAAAGAAAAGACAGTTTTTTTTTTGTCAATTTTTCGGCGGACCCCTCTGAGTAAATATTTACTTTACGATAAATGCTTTACGGTGACCAGCTGCTGGTCAGCTGCTGGTCACCTGGTAAGAGGACACGACAAATGGAGCAAAAGGGTGACATGGTGGTACCCAAGGGAAGGCAAAAGAAAAAGAGGCCGACCACAGAAAAGGTGGGACGATGACGTTAGACAAGTGGCAGGAGTCACATGGAACAGAGTGGCTCAAGAAAGAAAGGAATGGAAAAGGTTGGAGGAGGCCTTTGCCGACTGGCAAACAGATCTAGGAAAGATAACCAAACAACAAATATTAATTTAAATTTATTCATTAAGTTTTAGTTTTTATTGCTAGATTTTACATAAGTTTAAAAAATCATTGTACTAAGAGATCTGAATAAAAGGCTATATTATTATTATTATTATTATAAATGCTTTACGGATTCAAATCCTTTACGAATTCCGCTTCAAAGTATTTCCGAGCAGCACGTCGAAAAACTCTGTTGTTGGATGAAAAACATTTAATCGATTTGTTGGTGTAATAGTAATCAAGTCTGTACGAAAGAATCTGGAGTCAAAACGCGATCATCATTAATATTTCTGTTATTCTTGTCTCGTCTTAGGCGGGTACCAATTTTTCTAATGAAATACGTACTCAACAAATGTTCACGATTGACTTCCACGGTGAAGGAATAACATCGTGTAATAAATATCAAACCCGTAAAATTATAATTTGCGTAATTACTGGTGGTAGGACCTCTTGTGAGTCCACGCGGGTGGGTACCACCACCCTGCCTATTTCTGTCGTGAAGCAGTAATGTGTTTCGGTTTGAAGGATGGGGCAGTCGTTGTAGCTGAGAGCTTAGAACTTATATCTCAAGGTGGGTGACGCATTTACGTTGTAGATGTCGATGGGCCCCAGTAACCACTTAAAATCTGTCTCTCAGGGACTCATACACAGACAAAAATACCCAAGTTAGGTAAGTTGTATGGGGAACAGTCACTAGAAGTAAAAAGGTATATGAGTCTGCATCGATACTAATATTTAGCTATCCGCAATTTTTTTCTCTAACGCACACATTAACGGGAAAAGACACAAGATTTAAGTGCCTTTTTCGACCCATCTCCCCTTTTTGTAAAGTAGCAACAGAAAAACTTTAGTCGTTATTTTCATTAGAAGTTTTGGACTCACTTTCTTGTTAATCCATTTGAAACAGGTACCTATCATTATTAACAAAAAATAGTACATAAATGAATCCATATCCGAAAGCGTTAGAGATTAAGGTTGAATTTGGATCATTGTACAGAGCGAACAGTAGATTTAGTAAATTCCTCTTAAATATCAAGGCGACCCTCGGCGTTTCTCCAGGTTTTTCCCGGAATTTATCGCGTCGACACCGAAAAATCAAGCTTTGAAAGATTGAATAAATCCGAGATTATCTGACGAGCTCCGATAAATCTAGAGAATGGGAAGCAAAGAGTGATGCTCCCATAAATTTGCCGTAGACTCCGATTTAGGGTTGTCGACTGATTTTATGTAATTTTAATATATTTTTTTAATCATCACTACATAGTATAAAACAAAGTCGCTTTATAGTAGTATGCTCAAATCTTTAAAACTACGCAACGGATTTTGATGCGATTTTTTTTATAGATAGAGTGATTGAAGAGGAAGGTTTATATGTATAATAGCATCCATTAAATAGCGGAAAAATCAATAATAAATTACAGTTTCCGAAGCGAAGCGAGGGCGGGTCGTTAGTTTTTATAATAAATACGATATTTCAATCATTACATGCGGCTTGCAACCCATACACCAAATAACATACTAAATCGAAAGAAAGAGGTAGGATGATTCTTTCATTAATCCACTCTTCTTACACTCAATATACCGTGATCTTATTATTACTAGCGATCCTCTATCCTCAGAAAGGTATAATGATGCTTGGTTGGTAGGTTGTTAGAAATTTCAACCCCAATGATGACTGGTTACTGAAATCCATACATATCACAGTCTCAATTCTGCCACCTACTTAAAGAGCTAAGGGGAAAGCTTAAGCTGTAAAACATGTTTAAAAAGATACCATAAATATACTTATTTCACTTATAAAGCTAACAGGTTAGTATAATAGTTATACTTCATGACAGAAGTTGAAGATGGTACCTATCTGTGCGGGAGTGTGTGTGAGTGGAGAGATGACTTATGATGAGCCTGAATAGAAAAAGAGGACATGTCATGCCGATCTCACATAGTGAGATGAGGGCAAGAAGAAGAAGACCTACCCATGCAGGAAGCACAATAAGCATCATCAGTGAATCAGTACGAAACCACAATCTTGCCTATTTCTGCCGTGAAACAGGAATGCGTTTTGGTTTGAAGGGTGGGGCAGCCGTTGTACTATACTGAGACCTCAGAACTCATATCCCTGATGGGTGGCAGTGTTTCCGTTGTAGACATCTATGAGCTCCGAGCTTCACTTAATACCAGGTTGGTCGTGAGCTCACCTACCCATCTAAGCAATAAAAAAAGTTTATATTGATTGTAAATTTCCTTTTTTAATACACAATATCCATCACCGTAGAAGTCATTGGTGTGTACGTGCTCACGTATAAGCATCTGATTCCAAGGTTTGAACTCAGACGCGGTCTTATCATTCCGATACCCTACACGGCTTAGCCATTGGGCCACTGCGACTCCCAAAACACAATCCATAACAAATCGAACGAAATATACTTCTATCTCTTTTGTCCGTAGATCTTGTAGGTTGTATGATGCTAAGTTCTCTAATACTGACATCTTTTGCTTGTCACTTGTAGCATATAGAAAGCTATTTTAAAATATAAATATTTTAAGGTGTAATAATAATAATTACATAAGTAATGTGATAATAATAATTTAAGGTGATTTAGTCTGATGAGTATTATAGTTATATAGTGTAAGTTGATGTACAAAATAATATGTGCGTATTGTGTTGCTTTTGTTTTTTTGTAACTTGTTTCTAAATTTCTCTTCTCTGTTCACTTTCTACTTGTATGTGATTATGATTGTGGAAACATTTGGTTAATGTTTTAGCTATTTTTTTAAATATTAGATGTTTGTATTGTGCTGTTTGTTTCCCAAATATAAATAAATAAATAATCTAGAAAATGAAATGTAGGAGGTAGGGATACATCCCTATTGTGTGTTTCTGTTACCTTTTTAAAGGAATCAGATTCAATTTATTCTTGGACCGTGATTTTAAGAACATTTCTCAACATTAGTAGCTTAGGGCTGGTGTCTATTTTCAAATATACAAACAGAACAGTTCAAATTTTGGTATGGTATTAGGTCTTCGCGAGTAATAGACATAATTAAATCACTTTTAATCTACCGTTCGTAGCTGTAAACTATCCGAAACATTGGAAATAATATGTTGACAATAAAAAAGTCACATTAACCCGTAAATATAGTTTTGGTCATGAAAATAAACTAGCAAATGAGAGTTTCTTTGGACAGGATATTCATGGTTTTTTTAAAGCTCAATAAAAGTTTTTGCAATATACCAATTGCGGTTGTTTCTGATTAACACAGTTTGGCCGTAAATTATGTTTAATTTTTTTTTATTGCTTAGATGGGTGTACGAGCTCACATCCCACCTGGTTGTTAAGTGGTCACTGGAGTCCATAAACATCTACAACGTAAATGCGTTTGAGATATAAGTTCTAAGGTCTCAAGTATAGTTACAACGGCTGCCCCACCCTTCAAACCGAAACGCATTACTGCTTCACCGCAGAAATAGGCAGGGTGGTGGTACCTACCCGTGTGGACTCACAAGAGGTCCTACCACCAGTAAGATAATGGTAAAATTGGGATCGTAATGAATGAATAAAACCTTATTCACTGGATTTTAATTTATTGTTCTCATACCAAACATTCCCTATTATTGCAACTAAAAATAAATTGAAACCGGGAATCTGTATGCCCCATCAGCCTTCCGATCTTCGGTTATATGGCCTGTCCGATGCCAATTCAGAAGAGAAGAAGCAGAGGAAGAGAAAACTATAACTATACGTTCGATAAAAGTATTAAAATTAAGGAGAGGGATGATCAAATAATGGACACGTCTGACTATCTCTCCCACACATTTTTACTGGTGGTAGGACCTTTTGTGAGTCCGCACGGGTAGGTACCGCCGCCCCACTTATTTCTGCCGTGAAGCAGTAATGCGTTTCGGTTTGAAGGGTGGGGCAGCCGTTGTAACTATACTGAGACCTTAGAACTTATATCTCAAGGTGTGTGGCGCATTTACATTATAGATGTCTATGGGCTCCAGTAACCACTAAGCACCAGGTGGGCTGTGAGCTCGTCCACACAACTAAGCAATAAAATAATAATAATCCGCTGAAACTAAAACATGTTCTCCTATTATAATAACTACCAAGAGAAAGTGATAAATACCAATTCACAATAATTAAGTTAATCGTCGCAAGTCGCACAAGTTACATTAATTAGATAACAATTAGTAAAGTTACTTACGCGTAACTTAGATCTTACTTAGTTCAAGTAACGTCTTCGAGTTGTCTAAGAAATGTTTTCTATCAAGGACTTTCGTTATCTTCAACATAGTTGTGGTGGTCTGGGATAGTTGCCGCGGCTTTGTGATGTCGTGTACATTTTATTTATTTATTGCTTAAGTGGTTGGACGAGCTTACAGCCCACCTGATGTTAAGTGGGCACCGGAGCCCATAATAGACATCTACAACCTAAATGCCGTCACCTACCTTAAGACTTGAGTTCTAAGGTCTCCATTATTACAGTACAACAGCTGCCCCACTCTTCGAACCGAAACGCATTACTGCTTCACGGCAGAAATAAAATTGCCTGCCAAATATTTGAAAGTTATTTCTTCTTAATCACTGATACCTCAAGAAACCACAAGATTTGGCTCTCCCGTTTTAGCCCTCAAGTTTGTCGCCTTTCATCCTGGGTCTTCGAAGATAGACGAAATCCTTCCATTAAAAAAAAAACGTGTGGCACTCGGGAACTGCCGCGATAAAGCTATTGTATAGCATTTTTTATCAACTTATGCAATTATAATTAGACAATGATAATTGAATATTAAAACAATAATAAAACAAGATCACGCTATATTAAACATTAATAAAAGCAAAACATTAACTGTCCCCTTCACACTCATAAGCTAAATCGCACGAGAGAGAGATGGGCAGACTTTTCATGATGCGCATGCAGTGTGACGTCACGCCACGCGCTTATTCACAAACTCACACTCACACTACACAAGCGCAATGTGTTGAACGCGAGCTACATAGTAGGCGTAGTAGGGGTGTCAGGTTATTTTCGTTACGGAATTCGGCGGATTCAGTCGCCGCGCTCAAAGCCCGCGATAAAATCTATGCAATAGCTTAAAAACAAACTACAATATTAAAATTAAACTTATATCTTACACTCTCTAGTTAGTTACCCTAATAACGTATTAAAAGTAAAATATTGACTATTAATCAGTTTAAATTTGTATCAAATATGTAATGCATTTTCATATTCATTTCATTTTCATTCTTTCATTTTCATGCTCATTTTATTGAGAATTCACGCTACAAACTTAATGGAGTGATTAAAATTACTAAATAAAGTGACTGTACAAGCTTTGTCACGCACGTGTGGTGGTATGTATACTAATATAATATATCTACAGTGGTTTTTACGGATGTTCCGTTATAACGGGTACGGCTAGTGACCTTATAAGGCGCCATGAGTGACCTCAAAGAGAAGAGAACGTGGACTCCATTGACCCTCTCAACGCAGACCGGTCACGTTTCTTAGTATGTACAAAACGACTGATTTTATTACGTTGGATATAAATTCGTTGCTATTAAATTAGGTACGTCAGTACACGAGAATCTTTTGGATCTGTTCGTACCCATTTCTAAAACAACGCGGATCCTCGATAAGTATGAACCGCTGCAAAACTGTAAAGGCAAGGCTCGATGGAGTTCTGTAAATGGAAAACTATTGTGAAACCTCTTATGAGTTGATTTAGAACTCCCGTTCGGTCAAAGATTATATTTTAGGCTTTTGAAATGTTCTGTCGCAAATTGAGAATATTTAAGCACCGAAATTCCTAACGATTTTTATTGTGTGTTCCTTTTTAAAAGAGGTGGTGCATGGACCTTTGAAAGGTGGAAAGAAATGGACGAGGAGTCCCGAAGAATGTGTATTAGAAGAGGCCGAAGTCGTCGTGGCCTAAAGGATAAGACGTCCGGTGCATTCATATATAGCGAGAGGTAGATTTTTTTTTTATTGCTTAGATGGATGGACGAGCTCACAGCCCACCTGGTGTTAAGTGGTTACTGGAGCCCATAGACATCTACAACGTAAATGCGCCACCCACCTCGAGATATAAGTTCTAAGGTCTCAGTATAGTTACAACGGCTGCCCCACCCTTCAAACCGAAATGCATTACTGCTAGAAATAAGCAGGGTGGTGGTACCTACCCGTGCGGACTCCCAAGAGTTCCTACCACCAGTGATTACGCAAATTATAATTTTGCGGGTTTGGTTTTTATTACACGATGTTATTCCTTCACCGTGTAAGTCAATCGTGAACATTTGTTGAGTACGTATTTCATTAGAAAAACTGGTACCCGCCTGCGGGATTCGAACACCGGTGCATCGCTTCATACGAATGCACCGGACGTCTGGGCGAGACCAAGCTACGTCCTCGGGATGTGTTCAGGATTCCAAACTACTTCATGTACCGACGTGATGAGGTGAGTCCTGCCGGGATGCCGTTCAGGGGCACTGCGGCACTCGTCAGGCGAGACGTGGTGCATGATCAGTTGGACTTGCTGGCCTTCACATCGACAAGGTCGATCGGTGTGAGGATCCACACCTCGGGGGGAGATNAAAAAAAAAAAAAAAAAAAAAAAAAAAAAAAAAAAAAAAAAAAAAAAAAAAAAACGTAGGAAGCAGAGGACATCAGCCGGCGCCGGGGTGCGTCGTCCACGGGCATCGTTCCTCCAAGCAGAACATCAGCCCATCATATTATATATAAGTATATATAGATGTAAATTGCAGCCGTGCACGCTGCGAACACCGTACCTTCCCATAGTCCTCCCTGCATTTACTTCACCCCTGCCCTATGTGGTAGGGAGCTTCGTCCCGGGCAGTGGGGTTTGCCCCGAGGCCCGTTCCGTGCCCCCGAAAGGAGGTACGACGACCCTTCTTCTCTCTCTTCACCGGACGTCGTATCCTTTAGGCCACGACGACTTCGAATCTACCGCCGGATCGGAATCGCGACCCACTGAGAAGATCCGGCGAGAAACTCAGTGGGCTGTGGATTCGTTCGTAATAAAAGCACCCGATTTTTATTACACGATGGTATTCCTTCATCAAGGAAGTCATTCTTGAACTTGAGCCGAATACGTATTTCATTCGAGAAATTGGTACCAGTCTAAATTCGAACCCTCTGCGAAGCACGGCTCTTGCTAAGGTTCGTGTTAGCAACTTCATCAGGTTTGAGCCCCGTGAGCTCACCTACTAGTTAAGGTTACGCTGAAACAGCCTCTCAAGGCTATCAGCAAAGGTAGGAAAAAAAAAGTTACATGTTATAAACAGCACTTCTATCCATCAATATTCTATGTCTTTATCCATATTTATCGCAATGCTCCACTCGTATTAAAGAATAGAACTCTGGCGGTGAGTAACTGGGAAGTTTTCAGCAAGTTTTGTCTTAATGTTGGGAGCTTTGTTCAAGAGTTTGAATGGAAATACTCTGGTTGAACTGGACTGGAGAAATTTCGTGACCTCCTTGAAGAGCTCGATACGAATGATGTGCTGTATAGTTTTACTAAGAAATTTATTATTTTAAATTGCGGAAATATTTCCCCTAATAGGGTGACGATATCAACACGTGTGGGGTGTCAATACGACCATCACTATGCGTGTTACATGTCACTAAGAGATTTTATTTTAATCAGATCTCAGGTATCCTTACGAAAAATTTATACCTACCTACGGAAAGTGACCTTTATAGATACATCACGCAAACGTATCTAGATCATGGACGCTGCAATCCACCTAGGAAAAGAAATATAATTCAACTGAAGCATAGAGATGTGAATCTTGTTGTGACGCGGCATAGGACATCTCAAAATCTCAATTAACGCGAATCGATTTTAAAACTATAATATTGCAATCGATTTACCTAATCATTTAATTTTAACAACTAAGCTAAACGGAAAAAGCAATACATTTGTTAGAAGAATTGCAAAAAAAATATTTACTGGAATTTAATTCCACTCAAAAAGGACATAAATTTTACCCATTCCACGAATTCTTGTGGCGCCCTAAGCCGATCAAGGACGCCAACCCTAAATAAGGGCTGGCAGTGGATTCTATATCGATAGTCTGTGTATTTCTGGATTGGACAAATGTTAACTATTTGTAATGAAATCCTGAAACTGAAACATGGCTAAAATGTAATAAATAGGTTTTTCGTCGAATTCATTCTACTTTCGACACGGTACAACATATTGGGAGCCTGAAGGCATACGTTCCATCGCTGTGACAATGGCGTACAAAAACACTTATTGTGTTTAATGTCCACGAATGTGCTCATTTTCTATAGCTATTTTTCATTTTAATTTTTTTTTGCTTAGAAGGGTGGACGAGCTCACAGCCCACCTGGTGTTAAGTGGTTACTGGAGCTCATAGACAACGTAAATGCTCTGCCCACCTTGAGATAAGTTCTAAGGTCTCAGTATAGTTACAACAGCTGCCCCACCCTTCAAACTGAAACGCATTACTACTTCACGGCAGAAATAGGCAGGGCGATGGTACCTACTCATGCGGACTCACAAGAAGTCCTACCACCAGTAAAAATAAACTTTTTATAACTTGATGAGACAATGACGCGTTGTGTCAAACTTTTCCATTCCAAATGATATGTCATTGAATAAAAAATTGCATAATATCTACATAACATAAGACTACTAAGACATACTTAGTCTGGCCATAAATACTGTTACAATTAAAAATAAACAAAATATTACATTTGAATTTGGAATCTGTCATTTTTATATGATTGCTCATTGAGTTTTCTCATTTTGGCGCCAATACATTGTTCAGTATTTTGCAATATTAAAATGGAGTGGGGTGATAAAGAGAATCGAATCGCTGTGAGTGCATTACACAAAGTAGGTATGGAGCCTAATGCAATTTTTAAAACTCTCCATACGCTTGGCATTAGTAAAATGTTTGTGTGCCGGGCTATTAATAGGTGCAATGAGACCTCCTCTGTTTGTGACAGAAAAAGATCTGGCCATCCACGTAGTGTTCGTACGAAAAAGGTGGTCAAAGCAGTAAGGGAAAGAATTCAAAGAAATCCTGTCCGAAAGCAAAAGATTTTATCTCGAGAGATGAAGATAGAACCTAGAACCATGTCGCGTATTTTAAAAGATTACTTAAGACTTGCAGCCTATAAGAGACGTACTGGTCATTTCTTAACTGACAATTTAAAAGAGAATAGGGTGGTAAAATCGAAACAACTACTGAAGCGGTACGCAAAGGGAGGTCATAGAAAATGTTTGTTTACGGATGAGAATTTTTTTACAATTGAGCAACATTTTAACAAAAAAAATGACCGTATTTATGCTCAAAGCTCTAAGGAAGCTTCCCAATTAGTCGGCAGAGTGCAACGTGGGCACTATCCGACTTCAGTGATGGTTTGGTGTTGTATTAGCTATGAAAGAGTGACTGAGCCATACTTTTGTGAAAAAGGTATCAAAACTTCGGCACAAGTATATCAAGATACCATTCTTGAGAAGGTAGTGAACCCTCTTAACAACACTGTGTTCAATAATCAAGAATGGTCCTTCCAGCAAGACTCGGCGCCAGGTCATAAAGCTCGGTCTACGCAGTCTTGGTTGGAAACGAACGTTTCGGACTTCATCAGAGCTGAAGACTGGCCGTCGTCTAGTCCCGATCTTAATCCGCTGGATTATGATTTATGGTCAGTTTTAGAGAGTACGGCTTGCTCTAAGCGCCATGATAANGGCGCCAGGTCATAAAGCTCGGTCTACGCAGTCTTGGTTGGAAACGAACGTTTCGGACTTCATCAGAGCTGAAGACTGGCCGTCGTCTAGTCCCGATCTTAATCCGCTGGATTATGATTTATGGTCAGTTTTAGAGAGTACGGCTTGCTCTAAGCGCCATGATAATTTGGAGTCCCTAAAACAATCCGTACGATTGGCAGTGAAAAATTTTCCCATGGAAAGAGTGCGTGCTTCTATTGATAACTGGCCTCAACGCTTAAAGGACTGATTTGCAGCCACTTGCACTTGGAATGAGCTTTTCATACTTTAAATTATTTTATATTTATGTATTAAACTAACACACTGTAGAAGTAATAAATGTTATTTGCAATAGATTTTTTTTTCCTTTGTCTCAGTATTTATGGCAAGACTAGGTTTTTCAACTCTCTGACTAAGACTAACACAGAATTCGCTTTCATCCCTAAAACTTTTTCTTACGTCACTAAAACAGATTATGTAATACAATTCCTCTCCTTGACAACGTTGGGACAATGGCACTTGCCATTATATTCCTAAAGAGCAAACCGGGACTTAAACGTGTAAATCCCACTTCCAAAATGCAATGTAGTTAACAATTTTACAAAAATACATCTAAGATGACCTATTTTAATTCATTATGTTATATACCTGTGAAGAAATGCTTTGTAATAAAAATTAATTATGTAGTAAAGTAATTTTTTGAAGTTTGACATTTTGAAAGCAGGATGACTAGGTCACTATCACTACATAGTATAAAACAAAGTCGCTTTCCCTGTCCCTATATCCCTATGTATGCTTAAATCTTTAAAACTACGCAACGGATTTTGATGCGGTTTTATTTAATAGATAGAGTGATTGAATAGGAAGGTTTATATGTGTAATAGATCCATCAAATAGTGAAGAAATCAATAATAAATTACAGTTTCCGAAGCGAAGCGAGGGCGGGTCACTAGTAACTGTTTAAAATATTGATGTCTTAATTGTTTTGGTACGTTCCAGGTAGTTAGTTCCACGCTTACCAAATTCTCACCACCAAAGAGCAACGAAACGAAATATGTATATTCTGGAAGAACAGTGATAATATAAAATAAAATAAAAATGAAAAAGCCTTTTATTTCACCCATAAAAAAGTAACTATTACATTATACATATTTTTTTTTCTATTATTATTACCATTTTAATTTTTTATTTAACTAACTTTGATTTGTTTTTGGTTAAGATTAGCGTGAACCCCTCTCTCTGTTTGAGGGTAAAGGCCTCCTCCAAAGATGCCCGATATTCTCTATCTGTGGCCTTTTCCATCCACAGTTTACCAGCCGTCCCTTCGATATCGTCAGCCCATCTGCTTCTAGGTTTTCCTCTTTTTCTGTTTCCCCTAGAGCCTGGCCATGACGTCAGCCGAGAGGCCCATCTATCGTCACTCATTCTTGCCACGTGACCTGCCCATCGCCATTTTAACCTCACAGCATAGCTTAGTGCATCTATTAATCCTGTTGTTTCTCCTATAGTGGTGTTTCGACTTTTTTGAATTTTTCTAATTTTCAGTAAACTTCTTTCCATGCTCCGTTGGCATGACGTTATTTTGTTTTTAACATTTCGTGTGAATTTCCACGTTTGGTAAGCGTATGTGAGTGACGGTAGGAGACGGGTGCTCATGACGTTTCTCTTAATTTTGATTGGCATTTCACTTTTGAAAAATTTCTTTTAAGCTCCAAAATTTTTTCCATGACCCTTTTATCCTTCTTTCAATTTCCTGTTCGTTACTTTTCTTCTCTAAAGAGAGTTGTTTACCTAGATAGATGTGTGAGGTGATGAATTCTATCGGTGTATCAATTTTTATTTCATTTTCAGCGAGTTTGTCATCACTTTTGTTTTGTTGTGGTTGGTTTCTAAGCCCGATCGTGTACTTGCTTGGTGTAGTGTAGAAGAACAATGATAATATACAATATGTTTATGCTAAAAAAAATCCATAAATTTTCTGATTAATTCAATAATCATTTAAAAGCTACTGTCTAAAACTGCAATGAGTCTTTTAATTCCAAAAGTTTTATATTAGAACTTATTTTTGAGTGCCCTGGAATTGAGGTAGCGTTCTAGAATTTTCCGCAGTTTTCTTGAATCATAGCCATAACTAAAACTACTTCTACGAATTAGTATTGGTTAACTAATATATTGGAAAGATCAGAATTAGCAAATTGGAGATAGGGAACGCGACATAAAACTGTATGAGGAGGTTTGAAAATGTAACTTTCTTAATGACAACTTGAGTGTCTATTTGTGGCTTCATGCAATATAGTGGACTTTTTCAAAATAAGGTATATAATTGTAATGAAGAAAATTTTACGTATAAAACTGAGCAAGATCGCAGGCAGGAAGACAATTTAAGTAATTTTGTTTGCTAAAACAATGTCATATCATAAAAAAAAAAACTTTGTGCAGATAATTAAATAAAGGCCTAATAATATTGGTAGTGAGGGGGATTGTGAACACTTCACAAATCGGTATGACCATCGTTCATCGATCGGGGACGATTTGCAGCTTTTTTTTTTAATTGCCCTTGTAGGCAGACGAGCATACGGCCCACCTGATGATGAGTGGTTACCGTCGCCCATGGACTTCAGCAATGCCAGGGGCAGAGCCAAGCCGCTGCCTACAAATACCATTAAGACATTCTGTACCACTGTTGAATTTTTTATAGATACAATTCTGGTAGGTACATTGACGGTATCATCCGCCCATACAGGAGGAACAATGAAAGATGTGTTTAGCCCATCCCTAACGCCACAACAAAACAACAACAGATCAAACGGTGCTACGGTGATAATCGCTCCTTTTGTTACATACGAGAAACGTGAATTGAGTTACCAAACACTCTGTATCATACGAGGTTTTATTGGCGTTGCTTTACGATGGCGTAAATATTACGCCATTATTATTATTATTGCTATTTGTTAAACGATAAAAGCTTTGGTTTTGCGAGTGTCATACATCCCAGAGGCTTTGTACTCATAGCGACACGTGTCAAAGATTGGAAAGGAATAAAGTCTTATTCTATTGTAATATATTGAAATTATAATTGTTTGAACGAGATTCTTTATTTTTGAGATTGCTATTGGGCTGTATTTTGGAAAACAGGGATAGGATTTTCCATTTTTACCAAGGTGGGTGTTGCTGAGCACGTTATCCACTAAAAAGGGTGACAAATGCATGAGCGCCTTTACAAATGCATCTTGGATTGGCTGAGAAAATCTGACAAGAAACTCAACGAGCTGATTTGGTAGTCTAGCTGTCTTATTGTATAGCTGCTCCTAGTGTTAGAGAGCTAGTAACAAAAAGCATCCAACAGTACTATAATTATTAGTGGGTCGGTTGAATTCGGCTGAAGTAAGCGAAATACACACACCGCACAAAGTAGATGGTAGAGTAACTTCTCTTCTCTAAATACCAGTTAGTTTCGTATTGTTACGCCGGTAAGAGTGACGCCATCTATCGCCGAATAGCCGAACGAATATTGAAGGATCTAGTTGCACCTAGAACGCTCGAGAAGTACAACGCCATCTATCGTCAGATAGCGATAGCACACAATACTCGACTTTTGCGCAATATTCTCGATATTTCTAGGGATGTGGTATCGGCTATAAAAGGCAGAGATGGCACGCAGTCAGTCAGTAATCGGAACTACTCGAAGTGAAACAGCGAATGGATCACCTGAAGCGAAGCGGAAGAAGTGATTTGAGAATTTTAAAGTGTTTGTGAAGTGTTTTAAGTGTTCTAAGTGCTAATACAGTTTTAATTTGTACTTCGGTATATTTTTTTATTTATCCCGAACCCCAGCGCGTAACAGTTCTCTGCAAAGATGTTTCATCGTTCATTATTATAATTATACAGTAGTAGTACTGAAGCGACGGTAAGCTTGGCAAATTGACAATAAATAGGTCCTGAAAGCCGGACTTAGCGCTTGCCTCTTAAATCAATTTATATGTCTAACAGAAATTTAATATGTATCTCGGTTTATATCGAAGAAAAAATATATTTTTACTTTACAGACAACTATTGCATAATTCTACGTACTTGTTTATATCACGTGTAAACAGAATTGATTATTTATTTAAATTTGATGACATTGCCTAATATTTTGATTTTATTTTAAATTTAATAACGATGCACAAAACAATGGCTATGAGAACCAATGTCTCCATCCTCGAAGAGCTGAAGGTCACCAAGCGCCTGCTGACTATGTGCCAGGAAAGGATCCGGAGTTTCTTTGGGCACATAATGCGATCCTCATTGCACAGCCTGGAGAAACTCACAATTCTCGGACAAATGAGAGAGAGAAAGATTGACATACAGTCACGATCCTCGACATTGAGGGAACGACCAGAAAGAAGCACAAAACAAATTACAACCATAGAAATTATAAGTATAAATATATAAACATAACAATCCGGATTATTAAATATTAAATTAACATAATTTACTCTTAATATTATTTGGTTACATTTAAGTCTTCATCTTGCTACTTTGTTTTGTTTGTAATTATTCTTTATTGATCTACTCATCGGTGCCCATTTACCCACAATTAGGCTTGCTCGTCTATATCCAAAAACAATAATTAATAATCATGTTATTTTTTGTTATTTTTTTTATTGCTTAGATGGGTGAACGAGCTCACAGCACACCTGGTGTTAAGTGGTTATTGGAGCCCATAGATATCAACAACGTAAATGCGCTACCCACCTTGAGATATAAGCTCTAAAGTCTCAAATATAGTTACAACGGCTGCCCCACCCTTCAAACCGAAACGCATTACTACTTCACGGCAGAAAATAGGCAGAGCGGTGGTACCACCCGCGCGGACTCACAAGAGGTCCTACCACCAGTAATTACGCAAATTATAATTTTGCGAGTTTGATTTTTATTACACGATGCTATTCCTTCACCGTGGAAGTCAATCGTGAACATTTGTTGAGTACGTATTTCATTAGAAAAATTGGTACCCGCCTGAGATTCGAACACCGGTGCATACGCTCGATACAAATACACCGGACGTCTTATCCTTTAGGCCACGATGACTTCACGCTTAATTTCAGTTTTAGAATGCCAGCATTAGAATGTCCAAATTTTGTGCCTCCATAAATATTACAGAGGAAATTGTTATCAAGCCATCGCGTTCCTAGAATGAATTCAATGAAACTGCGGATTGCTCCAACGGATTGTCTGTGAGAAAGGAATCGAATGGGGAGCCGTGGAAATGGGGCTCAAGATAGAACATGACATACATAATATTCGTTCAAACATATCTATATATTAATACGTGAAGCAAAAACTTTGTATCTCTTTTTACGAAAATTGCGCGGACGGAGGAGTATGAAATTTTTCACACTTATAGAAAATATTGAGATGGAGTGCACAATGCTAATATTTTTTTAAATTATGCATAAAAATACATTAAATCAATAAAAAAACATTACACACACTACCATGTATTTGACACGCACAGGCATGCATACAATTTGTTTATTGTCAAACTTTTTTATTGCTTATAATCTGTGGTCAAATTGAGAATAGATTAAATATTGTTTGTCTTTATTAATATTAATTTGTCTTAAGTGTAGTTTTGGCGAAATCTGTGATTATAGAAGTATAATAAATAGTATTTGACAATAGAATCATAATAGTGTACACACTTATAATCTCAATTCATTATAGTCGAATTTCAACCACCAGGGGCCCACTCTATAAAACACCCACACAACTCAGACAACGAGCAAACAAATCTATACGTAGCCCGTGTTTGTCCGATGTGGGGATTGAACTCACGACCTTCGGTCCAGCAGTCAGGGTCGATAACTACTTCACCACCAGGTCAAGAAAATGTTAAAGCTATTTGTAATCTAAATCTATCTAGTAGTCTAGTCATCTAGATCTAGGAACTTGTTTCGTATATGTTTTCAGACCCTTCGACTCAAAATATGGGGTTGAAATCCGATGATTTGCTCCTAACCTAAAATCGGTCCTATCATTGCTCTCAAACGATCGTAATTATACTGAATTTCCTTTGATCGTGCTTGGCAAAAACATATTATAGTCCTCAGGAATCTTAGACGGAAGTTAATCACGACATTTAAAATTGCTTTAGAGAAAATACCTCTGATACACACTTTACTAGAAGTGACTTTCTGATTGGATTTCAAGCTTAGATGTTGAATTGCGTACACTCAAAAGGTTTCTTCTAAGAACTTCGAAGAACTCTAGTGGTTCAAACGCCTTTTCAAGGTACAAAAATGAATGCATCGTGATTGCGGTGAAGTTTCGCAAGAGAGGGGGACACACCATTTGATACATCCAACAAAGTATAGTTGAGTTAAATGTTTCCTAGGACAAATCGCGAGAGGCAGTTTTTAGTGACACTGTTTTGAAATTCATTAGTTATTTTACCCGTAACCAAGTTACGAAATTTCATGCTAGCTGTTGAGAAATTCCAGTGACTAGAGGTCCCGCAGTAGTCGAAATTCGACTATAATTAATTGGAACTGTAAGTATGTACACTATTATGATTGTATTTTATACTTCTATAATCACAAATTTCGCCAAGGCACTATAAAGGCATTATGAACATATTAATAAAGACAAACAATATTTAATCTATTCTAAATTTGACCACAGACGTCAAGAACAAAAGTTTGACAATAAATATTCTTCAGCAATGCCAGGGGCAGAGCCAGTCCGCTGCCTACCACTATATAGGTGTTTCGACTATGTGTACCATTTTCCAGAACATTCCCGATAAAATTAGAACATTCAAGAAATGTTCTAGTCTGGTTTTGCGTATGTCGAGAAGATTCACAGGACTATTAGAACGCTCTCAATACAACTGAAGCAATGAATAAAGGTTCCAGAACATTCAAGAAATGTTCTAATTGTTTCGATCTCCGTTTTTGCTATTATACAACAAATTATCTTACAACAATATGTATTAGAAACTAGCTCGCTAATACTCAAACTGTTGGCGACAGCGGCGTCGCCTCATAGATATAGAATAATTTCAATAGAATTTTGTAATAGATTTAAATAGATACGTAAAGACAGACATAGAGTTATAACAAATAGATAAATATATAGAGTGCATGGAGATACAGATAGATAAGGATATTGATAACGTACACATATATTTACCATAGAATAGAACGTAAGTAGCTATAAATATAATGAAATAAATAGTATATGATGGAGGAGGGACGTCCGTATCGTGTTTTAAAAAGTGTTATTAATTGGTTGACGATGACTCATGTTTGAGCTTCCGAAACAAAACTTCACGAGAACTTTGTGAGCTGCGTATATTTCACGCAAAACATAACAACATTCCAGAGAGATCCATACTGTGCTACGGCTCGGATGCGAATGAAATATATTAAGTGTATCTATGCGAATGAATAAGCGCTAGACAGTACGGCCGTATTTATAGGGCTTGGTACACGTCAGCGTGTTTACAAGTTTTTAAAGTATTGAAATTACAATAACAGGGACTGTTTAACATCAATTTCTCAGCTTAACAAATACAAAGTAATTATTTGATGACCAGATGATCCGATTATCACATTGAATCATTATTATTTTTATAATAGGTAGGTAAATAGTCATATTTGCGCCGTCATATACATTTTCGCCTTATTATCTAATATATAAAATTCTGGTGTCACGGTGTGCGTGATTGAACTCCTCCGAAGCGGCTCGACCGATTTTCGTGAACCTTAGCGTGCATATCGGTCAGGGTTGAGAATCGAACAACATCTATTTTTCATCCCCCTAAATGTTAAGGGTGGTCCACCCCTAAAAAAAATCCAGACCACTCAGAGAAAAATGGAAAGAAGTATTATGGGCTTAAAACTTAAAGACAAGGTGAAATGCACGAATATCCGTCAGAAAACGAAAATAACAGATGCTTTAACATTCTCGCTACAGAGGAAATGGAAATGGGCAGGCCATCTGGCTAGATACAACGACAACAGATGGACAAAAAGATCGGTCGTATGGACAGGTCCACGAGGAAAGAGAGCTAAAGGCCGCCCCTACGCTAGGTGGGTAGACGAAATTATAACAGTGGCTGGTAAAGATTGGCTGAATATCGCCAAGGATAAGAAGAAGTGGAGTACCTTAGAGGAGGCTTTTACCCGAAGGGGGTCCATACAGAAATAATGTAAATAATATTAAAATTAATATAAGAAAAAAAAAAAAA